>JAYESA010000012.1:67517611-67630539 GCA_036927795.1 Iris macrosiphon
TCCTGAGGAAGAACTACCACCAGCGGCTGATAGATTTTTCTTCGAGCGGGTACCTTGGAAAACAACTTCTTCAAGTCCTACTGCTGGTCCTCCTGGTACTCGCCTTCTCAATACGCTGGTTGAGAGTGACGGCCTAGAGGTGCTGGGCTTCCTTCCTCTCACGGTGGAAGTATCCTTCCAACTAGAGTAACATGAGACAAATGGTATCTCATCCTCCTCTGGTGTTTGTATTTAATTTTTGGGTTATTGCCGGCTAGGTGCCTTCGAATGCAGTCGTTGGAATATTGACTGCCTATTTTTGGGTACTGTCATTTTGTTACAGCAGCAATTGATAATAATTTTAGTGTAGTGATGTCCTGGGGTGAATACTCCACGTATTGTAGTTGTCTCCCTCATCTTACGCTTGTGACTGATTATGTCGCGCAAGTCAGGCGAGGGCTGATTCACCTTTGCACCCTTTTCGTGACCACGGGTAGACCGAGCACATGGGTGTGTGGGTGTTACCTTTGCTCCCTAATGTAGGCTTCATATAAGAACTTTCTTTATATCGTCAGTAGAAGACTTTTGAGATAGACCCTACCCATTTGCCGCTACAGGTTGGACGCCCGGGGCAGTCTTATATAGCTTTCCATCAGGGGGCCGCATGACGGTTAGAGGTGCCCACTGACGGTCAACCAAATAGACAGTTGCTTGCGCTTGACGAGCTCGCACTGCCTTAGAATTTTTTGAATTAGCACGCTCAGGCACATAGTACGAAGAGTCCAAGTTTTGACTTTCTTTAAAGTGGCACACGGAAGCAAGGCTGGATGAGAGTCTGTCAAAGACAGAGCTTCTGGGTGTGTCAGATTTGTATGCAGCTGAGCTAGAAGCTGCATATTGCTTTCTTCTCTGCATCCTTCATTGTGGCCGTATGGGCTGTGCATCAACCTCAAAACTTATGGTATCGTATTATTTTTCTCTGCCAGAGTTTGGGTACTAATATTCTCTTTTTCAGGCAAGAAGGCCGCATGAGTGGGGATAGCCTAAGTGGACGCATGTTGTACGTCTTCAGTATCAGAGAGAGAGATAGGGAGCGCGTGCTCCACAGTTGGGTGAGGCACAGCGGCCTTTGCTACCCACGTCTTGCGGGTCTTTTTGGACTTTGCTATCCTCGACGAAGGACTAGCGCTTCCCTCCAAGAGCATCTTCTCGAAAGCCTGCTGGTCGAAGCAGACCAGCAGCATTCTTTGAGTTGATTTAAGCTTGGCTGCGTCAGATTGCATTACAACTTTCTCATCAGAGGAAAAGGAGGTCCCCAGTAGAGTCGATATCTTGTTTGCCATTAAATAAGTTCTTGCAAACTTTGTATTTAAGGACCGAAAAAGAGTACAAATAATCCTAAACAGAATTATCTAAGTACAATATTTTGATCTGGGGTATGACGATGGAGGTTGAGAAGTACATCGACTCTTTTGCTCCATTGACAATCCGATGCAGGGTAAAGAAGCTTATGTTCTCTCCTAGCTCGTCTCTGTATGTTCTCTCTCTATGTTGGCGACCCCTGTGTGTCTGTCCATCTTGTTTGGGCAGGCCACCAGGATATATATATAGTCATCCTTGGCGCACATATGTTGGGCCACGTAGATGCTAGAGGGTGCCATGTAGGCCTCCTTAACAGGGTACATCTGTAACCGTGAGGGGGCCAGGCTGTTACGTAGGCGCTTGTTGGGATTTTCTGTTGCTGAAGATCTGGGTAGTTTCTCGTCCTTTGTGGGCATGAGTTGGTCATCTTGACACATGGTCTGCACTTGGTTGGAGAGAATCACTCATGTTGTAACAACTAGATTTGGTCTTCATGGAGTTTGAAATACATGTGGCCAGAGAGCATGGGATGCATGGAGTCTGGGACGCATGGGGCCAGAGAGCATGGAACGCATGGGACAAGAGACTATCTGGGATGTATAGGGCCAGAGATTCATGGAACGTATAAAGTCTGGGATGCATGGGGTCCTTATTGTGTTGTATACATGGCGCTGCACATCCATCGAGAGTGAAGTTCTGTGGTGACTTGAGACTTCTTTCGTTTAGTATGTTTATGTCTTTTAAGGCATTCAAAAAATTCTCTTTGTCAGAGAAAATCCTGTTGCTAGGAATCCATGTCAGGTCCATCTGCGGCCAAAGCTGCTTCGGCTCATTGGGACGCATGGATATCGCCTTATTGGACAGCATGGTGATTCTGTGGCCCAATCTCTTCTGAACTTTACTTTAGGGCGTATGGTTGTTGGACGCATGGATACAATTTCTATGCTTCTACAGCGGTAGTTGGAGTTGATGAAGGATTTTGATATATCATTGTAGTACCATCCAGGGAAGGCCAACTTAGACGTTGATGCCTTGAGCAGGTATCCAGTGGCTATGTACTTGATGAGAAACATACATTTATTGGCCGATCATGAGAGCTTGGATATTGAGGTATTATTTCTTGGTGTTGTGTCACGCCTCGCTCTAAAAATACATGGTAAATACGAAGACTGACATGGCCAACCATACATTGCAGAATACCGAAGTCAGCCACCATGTGCTAAGGTTGTCAAGAAGATAAATGTGTGGACTCTAGCATGCTATAACGTCAGTCCTAAGGCCGATAAATTCTAGTATCTTAATCCATCAACAATAATTACAAGAGTATATCATACATGAAAGTAAAGAGGTATCCCAAATTATATGTCACATATGATCATGAAGCTAGTGAATACAAAATGCTACACTAGCAGAGTATAATTATATATGATCAAATATACCAGCCATGGTCTAATCATGTTGACCGAAGTTAGAGTAGTAATCTCAAAATAAGGGACGAACACTGCCTCTTACTAAAATACCATAAAATAAAATAATACTACGAGGGGTAAAGGAAGAAAACCCACTCGCGAGCTTCGGCTGGAGTCCTACAAGTGCAAGCCATCTTGCTGTATAAATACCCTAATTTTTAGAATTTAATTTAAAATTTTATTAATTATTATTGTGGAATATTTATATTATTTTTAGTTAATTATAATAAATGTCCGTTCATGGACTTATATTTTTATGTATTAAATTAATTATTAAATAGTACAAAAATTATATTTTTGGGTGTATAATTAATAATAGAATATTGTATAATTGTTTTGGAATTTATTGGGCTCCAAAACTATTTTTTTATGACGTATATATATTAAACCAACCTAAACCAACCCAAACCAAACCAAACCAAACTGAACCAAACCAAATCAAACAAACCAAACCAAACGAATCGAATATATACCGCACCCATACCCGACCCGTGACCCGAACCTGACCCGCTGCTATAATGCTCCTCCCAACCCCTGTAACCGACCGCACCCTTCGTCTCCCCTCCCCCAACCAGCCGTCGACCCTCTCCCTTCGGCTCCTTGTAACTCCCACCCCGATATCCTATAAAACCCCCAGCCTAGCCAAACCTCACCACCAATAACTCCTCTCTCATTCCCGACCATCGCCGCCGCCGTCAGCCCCGGACCGCCGCACGCCACCATCGCAAAGTAGCCGCCACACAATCCGCCCGAATTTCCGAGCAACAGCAGTAGCAAGGTACCCTACTTTCCATCCCTGTAACTCTTTGCACAGTAATCCAAATATCAATCTGTCGAATCCTATGCGAAGACCACATGACCCTCTTGAACCCTGTATAACTAGCTCGGCCTATCGTATCCTGTGTCGGTCGTAATTCGCGATGCAAAACAAAAAAAGATCCAATTTGTAGTTCAAAAAATTGTCCCAACCATCCATGTTCATGTCTATTTTTCTTCCAACCTAGTTAATATTTTTAAATTCTATTTAAACAGTAATTTAGATAACATAACCAAGATTTAATCCCATTAATTAGTTTATTTTAATTTGTTATATGCTGTGATTTATTCGTTGTTGAAATTAACCAAAAAATTAGTTTTCTAAACATAAATTTATCAAAATGGGGTGCATCCCATTAAATAAGGTGACTTTGTCATGTGTAAATTACAACGAAAGGTGCTTATCATCAATACGAACGTATAAGATTTTGCGGAAGTTAATTTGGATGTGCTTGCACACCGAAATCAACGTGTATCGGTCGAAAGCTCCATATCGGCTTGTTCTGACACTCGTCATAATTTTACGTGTGTTTTTTGTTTTCCAACAAAAATTGCACCATTGGATTCATAGAGTAACGCTTGTCATGTGACCCAAGTAAGGTTTGATTCTGAGAACGTTGACGAAATACCATTTTGTAGGCCCCACGGTTCTACTTGACGGACGATTTCGTGACCGGCTCATCGGAATCTAGTTCTGGATGTTCCGTTGGATTCGTATCATCGTTCTGTATACGTAGATACTAAGTTTGATAAATTTGGAGAACTTTGTCTTTGGCATATTTTTTGGTTCGAAGTGGGCCACATGTGGACCCCACTTTAACCAGAAATTGCCAATTTTGTTCCTGTGTCTAAATTGAACTTATGGGTTGTCAATCCTAACTATTTCAAGTATTCTGAGAGCAATAATAATGTTTATTTTAGCATCCGAAGGCGTACCTAAAAATTTTACTTTTATCAGAGTAAATGACGGAGCTCAGAACACAGGCAAGTGTACCTTGCCAACTTGCAGTAGATCCTGTGCCATTATTGGTTGAGTTATTTCTATATATATATTTTGTGATGTACCTGTTCAACCTAGGACCATGAGACGTTGCTTAATATTCAAACAAGATTCGGGTGTCGACATCGTACGCGAAGTCGTGTAACGTCACTTAGATAGTTGATACCATGATCCTATCTATTTTCGTGCTTGCTTTACCAAGTACTTCATACCATAGGACACTTGACACTATTTATTTAACAGAATCTTTTCTGAGTTATTTGTGGTGATTATGTATAGGCTTACATGATTCGTGACATAAGACTTGCATATACATAGATATCATTATGACTTGTTGTACTATCTAGAGGTCATGATCTTGCGTGTTATGGACATGAGACGTGAGGTTACATTAGGTGGAGAGAGACACACAAGCTATAGGCTAATTATATATATACTTATGTTACTGGAGAGTGCCTTAGTCTCTGTACCAGAGCTTTGGCACATGTATTTGGCCCTTCATAATATTACTGCTACCGGCTCTCTGACACAGAGATTGTAGTGGTTTCAGCCTGAGTACTAGTGATGCTCTTAAATTATATTTTATATAGCTGGTTACATAGCTTGCCCTGAGAATCTATTTTTATTTACTATATTTCGTTTGGCTTGAGTTATTCTTGTACCTTGGTATGTCCCCTGAGGACCTGGATTCGGATTATGTCCCCAGGTACAACAAAGGAGGAATACCCTGAGATATACGGGACAGGAGCTGACGCTGGAGCAGTACTGGCACCAGAGGACGAGGTTGTGCCAGAGGATTTCTTTTGAGTATTCTGTTATATACTCAGTTATTTCTGCTTCCAGTTATTTCATATCTTGACTCATGGACTTATGTATTGACTTATTTTATCGGGTTATTTCCCAAAATAATACATATATTGACT
This sequence comes from Iris macrosiphon, assembly GCA_036927795.1. NCBI lineage: Eukaryota > Viridiplantae > Streptophyta > Magnoliopsida > Asparagales > Iridaceae > Iris > Iris macrosiphon. The sequence goes on from JAYESA010000012.1 coordinate 67,523,161, forward strand.
TAATGATGAACTATTTCCTTTATCTATTATCTTGATTAGTCTATCATATTTATTTATGCTTCTTTATTGTGGATGAGATTAGAATTATTCTGTGATAGATGGTGTAGACACTAGCCGTCAGTCGTCGGACAAAGTAGTCGTCGCACAACCCGCCTGAATTCCCGAGCAACAACAGTAGCAAGGTATCCTACTTCCCACCCCTGTAACTCTTTGCACAGTAATCCAAATGTCGATTTGTGGAATCCTATGCGAAGACCACATGACCCTCTTAAACCCTGTATAATTAGTTTGGCCTATCGTGTCCTGCGTTGGTTGTAATTTGTGACACAAAACATGAAAAAATAACCCAATTTATAGTTTAAAAAACTGTCCCAACCACCCATGTTCATGTCTGTTTTTTTTCCAACCTAGTTAATATTTTTAAATTCTACTAGAACAATAATTTAGACAACATAACCAAGATTTAATCCCATTAATTAGTTTATTTTAATTTGTTGTATGCTGTAATTTATTCGATGTTCAAATTGACCAAAAACTTAGTTTTCTAAACCTGAATTTCTCGAAACGGGGTGCGTCCTACTAAATGAGACAACTTCGTCGTGTGCGAATTGCACCAAAAGGTGCGTATCGTCAACACGGATGTGTGAGATTTCGTAAAAGTTGATTTGGATGTGCGTGCATACCGGAATCAACGCATATCCGACAAAAAGCCCCGTATCGGTCTGTTCTGACACTCGTCATAATTTTGTGTGCTTATCTTTTCACAATAAAACTTGCACCATCGGATTCATAGAGTTACGCTGGTCCAGTGACCCAAGTTTGGTTCGATTCTGAGAATGTTAACGAAACACCATTTCGTGGGCCCCACGGTTCTACTTGACAGACAATTTCGTGACCGGCTTATCGGAATCCAATTCTGGATGTTCTATTAGATTTGTATCATTGTTCTGGACACGTAGATACTAAGTTTGACAAATTTAGAGAATATTATCTCTGGCATATTTTTTGGTGCGAAGTGGGCCACATGTGGATCCCGTTTTGGCCAGAAACTGTTATTTCTGTCCCTGTGTCCAAATTGGACTTATGGGTAGTCAATTCTAGCTATTTCAAGTATTCTGAGAGCAATAATAATATTTGTTTCAGCATCCGGAAGCGTACCTGAAGATTCTACTTTTATCGGAGCAACTAACGAAGCTTAGAACACAGGCAAGTGTACCTTGCCAATTTGCAGTAGATCCTGTGCCATTATTGGTTGAGTTATTTCTATATATATATATATTCTGTGATGTACATGTTCAACCTAGGACCGTGGGACGTTTCTTAACGTCTGAACAAGATTCGGGTGTCAACGCTGTACGCGGAGTCGTGTAACGTCACTTAGATAGTTTATACCACGATCCTATATATTTTGGTGCTTGCTTTACCAAGTACTTCATACCATAGGACACTTGACACTATTTATGTGACAAAATTTTTTTTGAGTTATTCGTGGTAATTCTGTATAGGCTTACAGGATTTGTGACATAAGACTTGCATATACATATATCATTATGACTCGTTGTACTAGCTAGAGGTCATGATCTTGTATGTTATGGACATGAGATGTGAGGTTACATTAGGTGGGGAGAGACACATAGGCTACAGGCTGATTATATATATATATATATGTTACTGGAGAGTGTCTTTGTCTCTGTACCAGAGCTTTAGCACATGTATTTGGCCCTTCATGATATTACTGCTACTGGCTCCCCGACACAGAGCTTGTAGTAGTTTCAGCCTGAGTACTAGTGATGCTCTCAAATTATATTTCATATAGCTGGTTACATAGCTTGCCCTGAGGATCTAGTTTTATTTACTGTATTTAATTTGGCTTGATTTATTCTTGTACCTTGCTATGTCCCCTGAGGATCTAGATCCGGATTATGTTCACAGGTACAGCAAAGGAGGAATACCCCGAGATATACGGGACAGGAGCTGACGCTGGAGCAGTACTAACACCAGAGGACGAGGTTGTGCCAGAGGATTTCTTCTGAGTATTCTGTTACATACTCAGTTATTTTTGCTTCTATTTATTTTATATCTTGACTCATTGACTTATGTATTGACATATTTTATCGGGTTGTTCCCCAAAATAATATATATATTGACTTAATAATGGACTATTTGCTTTATCTATTATCTTGATTAGTCTATCATATTTAGTTATGCTTCTTTATTGTGGATGAGATTTGAATTATTCTGTGATACATGGTGTAGACTGCATTTTACAGCTTAAGTACACTCTAACGGGTCCATTAAATTGGGTTTGCCCATTAGAGTTTTGCTGCTGGCCATTGCCACGTGGCTAGTCCCCCGATATTTTAGGACTGGGGTATGATATGATGGGAGTGCGGTGGATCCTTGTTATCTTCGGGATAATCTGTCCATACAAAACCAGTAGGGTCAAGACCCCAATCAACAAGTACCACAAAAGAGCTTAAGGTGATAGACAAAATATATCACAACATTAGCAAGAAAGAGACATAAAAATAAATAAAGGTTGAGACTTGTATGGTACAAATGTACTTATCTCAAAAATATACTGGAAGAACTGATAACAAGTGCTATAAAGGAAATAAGGTAACGAGCGATAAGAGGGCATAGAAACTACTCTAGATCGGGACCGCAACCCTTAATCCAAACAAGGACATGGGTTGTAGTCCTTCAGCCGAGCAAAACTTTACACTCTAACCATGCGTCGAGAGAAATAAAACTAGAAGAATGAGCTATAATGAAAGTAACATCATTCATTGTACAGCCAAACAGCTATACAGCTTGCTACGATTAACTAGCTAGGGTTATCACATGCCTTAATTACTAAATGCATATTTTAAGAATATTTCTACCACCTGCATTGTAGTCAACCCGGATAGCCAAGGGTACGCTTATCGGGTATCTTAAATGCACATTCAACAACACTACAACATAACTTATTACTTGTCATAGTAGAAATTGATCTTATAAACATAAATATAAACTTGTGGTCATAAACTTGCTTTATAAATATAAATTTATCTTGTAAGTGTCGTAGCACGCATAAACTTGGTCAGTTATGGAGCCCTTGCCTAACATGGTTGGTCCATGCTGCTTGGGGCCCTTAGAGATCGGGGTAGCCGGTAGCATAATATTCTTCCCTCTCAATGATCTAGGTAAATCTTATCTTGTTTAATCATTACTAAATTATATTCAAGTTCTCGAGTCGTGGACATTTGAGAACTCCCTAGAATGATAAGTCACGAGTATAAACTTTTCACGAGTTATTGTATTCACGACACACGATACATTGGGCAATACTTACACTCGATTGCCCGATGTCAAATACAATAGATTTCCATATACAAATATTTTCACGGTGTCATGAGGATTGCAAACTTGTACATAAACTTGTCTCGTAAACTATATGCAAAACTTGTCTGGTAACATAAACTATATCGTCATAAAAAAATATACAACAATAATCACTAAAAGAAGTTATTAAATGGACATAAATAAAAGGAAAACAAAATGTACACAAAACTTTCGTCATGCACTCACTGGTCGTATGGACTCACTGGCCGCAAGCACCCTAGTTCTGAGTGATGGGTTATAAATGCGTATTAGAGAGAATTGACTAAAGATGATTGACGTAACATGCCATAAATGAGTGTTAGAAAAAAGACAAAGTATAAAAAGGTGTGCATAAAAAGACGTACAAGAAAAATACACATATGTCGCTTCTAAGTCAAATGACAAACTGGCTGCATGCACTCTAGTCGCATGGACAACTGGACGAATGAGCTTTTGGCTGCATGGACACTTCCTCTTTGGAAAATCCCATGCGTTCAGTGTTCTATGCATTCAACTTAGGGACGCAAATACAGAGACAGTCATACGCCTAACAAGATAGGCGTCATGATGAAAGGGGCGGATGAAGAAGGGCGAATGGAACTCCTTTGTCCCAAAACAGCACGAACTCTATGGAAAAGCTCAAAAAATCTGAAAACTTGTTTTCTTCATAAAATCTTTATTTTAACTCCGAATCAAGTGAATCAAAAGCCAAAATGCTCGAAATAAAGTGCTATATTGACACAAAAACAATTTTTCTAAAATACCATGTTTTAGTATATGAAAACCACAAGAAATATATGGCATACATGAAAACCCTAAACTTCAAATTCAGATCTACTCAAATATACTTATCAAAATACAAAACTCTAAGAACTAAATATGATTAGCAACTCAATGAGAAAATTCTCCATCAAATACATTTTTAAAAATAATTTATATATATATATATATATATATATATATATATATATATATATATATATATATATATATATATATATATATATATATATATATATATATAATCTGAAAACCAAGGCTTCAATATTGAGCAAGATGTACTTGCCTTGGGTGGCTCCTAGTCTCTACCTCTCTCGGTCCAAGTCACAGCAACTTCTACCTAGGGCTAGGGTTTGGCTAGAGGGGGCTTGAGGGAGAGGAGGAAGAAGGAAGCAAGAAGATTTAAATGGGTAAATGAGTGAGGAGAGAGAAAATACTCATATATATATTTATGAGAAGAGAAATATGGTTAAGTCATGGTTCAATCAAATAAACCAAACCAAGTGTCCATTCTACATGCGGGTCCTAAATCGGGTCTATGGCAATGCCAATGAATATTCTATTAATCTCGGATAGTCTCTCTTAACAACAAAAAAATAAAATAAATAATATGACAGGAACCAACATGAGAAATATAGCAGGAATATATTATCAAGAAAAATTAAATTCTAGAAATTCAAGAAATATCCAATCTGGAATCGGGTGTGACATCTCTACCCTCCTTAGAATAATTTTATCCTCAAAATTTTACTAAGGCTAGTCGAGATGGAGCACAAGAGAAAGCTCAAGAAATTACATCACAAATTAAAGGATTATACTAAGCAAGTAACTGAAATAAAAGATAACTGCAAAAGTAACTAATGAATAAATATACAGAAGCAATACACAGGAAAAATGAAGGCATATGGATATATATACCCATGAGTCAGTCAATTAGGAATTCGTCCTCGCTTGCCTTATATATACTGACTCATAAAATGGACAAGAGCCAAGCCTTGGGTAAGTCGGTACCAACAATCTTATCAAGGAGATGACTCTGATCCAGGATGTTCCTTCGCAGTCGAGTCGCGTGATGTACCGCGAGATATGGAGGCGAAGGAGCTGGGCGAAGAACTCGCCTTTGCTTAATGAAAGGATCAAAATGACTATCATATTTTGAACGTATTGGAATACGAGATCGTTCGATAAGAACCCAAGAATAAGACAAGCTAAAGAGAGCTCAAAAATCTCACCCACAATTATAGCGCCTTCGTCTATCAAGTGCTCTAGGTTCTTAAATTCTTCGTCAGGCCAACGTCTAGGGGTTACAGCTCTAACTTATTGCTGATTCTACCTTGCTGGTTGGGCTTGCTGGACTTGCGCATACTGCATCGGACGCTGGTGCTGGAACTGCTGGGTCTGCATCGGGAGAGGACGTTAGGCTAGTGGTCGAACTGTTAATTCTGGTCCTTGTGGGCCTTTAGTTGCTACCCGAGGTGGAGCTTGTAATTGTTGGACTGAAGAAGCCTCTGGGTACAGATGCGGACACAAACAAATCATGTGGTCAGATGCCCCATATCTGAGATACTAGCAGTTGGCCCTCCTACAATTATCTCTGGTGTGCCCTGGCTTACCGCAGTGGTTGCATCCTGCTGATACAAACTGTTTGGTGGATTGCATTGAGGTTACTGTAGAGGCTGAAGGTACTGGTGGTCGAGGATTTTGGCTATTGGTGCTGGGGTGATGACTGAATACTGATGCCTCTTATGGATAAGTGCGACCTCTTCTAGCCTCCGGTCCTTGCTACTAATCTCTGGACGACAAGTTCTTGGGACCTAGTTGCCCTGAGAACCGTATTATAGGTGGTATAATTATGGCCCACCGTAAACTGCTGAAGCTCAAGATGTAACCCGTGCTCAAATCTCTTGGCTCGGTCTTCCTCGGAAGCTACCATATGGGGAGCAAATCGACTGAGTCGGCAAAACTCGATCACATACTGGTCGATCGATCTTGTGTTCTGGTGGAGGTTGATGAACTGCTGCTGGAGCTGGAACTTGGTTGTGGTATGGAAATACTTCTCCTGGAAATGCTCCTTGAACCTCCTCCAGTCAATGGACCTCAGAAGCGCCATTTCTTGTGTTGCCCACCAATCTCGGGCAAGATCTGACAGTTATAGCTTTATGACTGCTACCTTCTCATCTTCTGGGGTCTTAGTTGCGTCCAAGATGGCCTCAAAGTCTTGTAGCCAAGAATCTGCTAAAACTGCATACTCCATGCCGAGGAACTTGGTTGGGCGCATGCGACTAACATTGGTCGCCAAGTTATGATTATAACGCCCACTGTTCTCGAGTGCTACTCTAACTCCCTGAAAAAGAGTAGTGTTTGTCTATTCTTGTCCTTGCTAAAACTGCTGACAGAGTTGGACCACTTATTGCTGAAGCTGGAGTTATTATTGTTTTTATTGTTGTTGTACCATCATCATAGCTTGGATTATCTCTAACATAGTCGGCGAGTTGGCCTGCCCTCGTTGTACTAGAAGAACTGTTGGTATTGTCTGGGTTGGCTGGGCTGGTATAAACGACAGAGTGGGCTAAACTAGTCGTTCTGACAAGACTGGTGGAGTTAATTGTGATGGTCGGGTATGCATGACTTGTGAAGCCAGCTGATAAAAAGCTAACAATGCTTGCCATTGGTTCAATAACGAAATCTGGTCCTGGCCTACTACTGGATCTGCTGGAGTTATTGGTGCAACAAAACCCTTAGAAGGAGGAGCAGGTGGGGTATCCTATAAGGATAAGGATATAACGATATCAACAAGGGATGAGAATGGAACAATCATATCAAGCAAGCTTGCGGTTCAAGAAGAGCGCGAAGTACATGTTGCAAGTGGAGTTCAATCGAAGATAAGTAAAGGATTGAGATTCTAACAAGATGAGTCATCCCACAAGTCTAAAAAATAGACCTGCATGGGCTACCACTAAAACATGATCATGCCCACTCCCAGAATATTGGGTAAATACGAGGACTGACATAGCCAACTACACCTTGCAGAATATCGAAGTAAGCCACAATGTGCTAAGTTAGTCAAGAAGATAAATGGGTGGACTCTAGCATGCTATGACATCAGTCCTTAGGTAGAAAATCCTAGTATCTCAATCCATCAACAACAATTACAAGAGTATATCATACATGAAAGTAAAAAAGGTATCCCAAATTATATGTCACATATGATCATGAATCTAGTGAATACAAAATGCTACACTAGCAGAGTATAATTATGCATGATCAAATATACCAGCCATGGTCTAATATATATATCATGTTGACCGTAGTCAGAGAAGTGATCTCAAAATAAGAGGCTAATACTGCCTCTTGCTAAAATACCACAAATTAAAATAACATTATGAGGGGTAGAGAAAGGAAACCTACTCGCGAGCTTTGGCAGCAGTCCTATGAGTGCGAGACATCTTGCTGGAAGTGTGGTGGATCCTGGTTCTCCTATGGGTAATCTGGCCATACAAAACCAGTGGGGCAGGACCCCAAGCAACAAGTACCATAAAGGAGCTCAAGGTGATAGACAAAACATATCACAACATTAACAGAAAAGAGACATATAAAATTAAATGAAGGTCGAGACTTGTACGGTACTAATGTACTTGTCTCAAAAATATATTGAAAAAACTTATAATAAGTGCTATAAAAGAAAGTAAGACGACGATCAGTAAGAGGGCATAGAAACTACCCTGGATCGGGACCGCAACCCTTAAACCAAACAAGGATCGGGGTTGTAGTCCTTCACTCAGAAAAAAAATTTGCACTCTAACCACGCGTCAAGGGAAATAAAACTAGAAGAGCGAGCTATATTGAAAGTAACGTCATTTATTTTACGGCCAAACAGCTCTATGACTTTCTACGATTAACTAGCTTGAGTTGTCACAGGCCTTAATTACTAAATGCATGTTTTAAGATTATTGCTACTACCGGCACTGCAATCAACCCGGATGGCCAAAGGTACGCTTGTTGGGTAACTTAAATGAACATTCAATAACACTACAACATAACTTGTTACTTATCATAGCAGAAATTAAACTTATAAACATAAACATAAACATAAACTTGTGATCATAAAATTTTATTATAAACATAAACTTGTATATAAATTGTCTTGTAAGTGCCGCAGCATGCGTAAACTTGGTCAGTCATGGAGCCCTTGCCTAGCAGGGTTGGTCCATGCTGCATGGGGCCCTTAGAGATCGGGATAGCCGATAGCACAAAATTCTTTCCTCCCAATGATCTGGGTAAATTTTATCTTGTTTATTCATTATTGAATTATATTCAAGTTCTCGAGTCATGGACATTTGAGAACTTCCTAGAATGACTAGTCACGAGTATGAGATTTTTACGAGTTATAGTATTCACGACATGCGATACATTAGACAATACTCATACTCGATTGTCTGGTGCCAAATATAATAGATTTTTATACACAAATATTTTCACGGTATCGTGAGGATTATAAACTTGTACATAAACTTGTCTCGTGAACTACATGCAAAACTTGTCTGGTAACATAAACTTGTATCGTCATAAAAAATCATACAACAATATTCACTAAAATGAGTTATTTAACTGACATAAATAAAAGGAACAAAAAATACACACAAAATTCCTGGCCGCATGCACTCACTGGCCACATGGACTCACTGGCCACATGCATTCACTGGCCACATGAACTCACTGGCCGCATGCACCCTAGTTTTGAGTGATGGGTGATAAATCCGTGTCAGAGAGAATTGACTAAAGACAATTGATGTGGCATACGATAAATGTGTGTCAGAGAAAAGAGAAAATTATAAAAAGGTGTGCACGAAAAGACGTACAAGAAAAAGATACATATGTCGCTTATAAATCAAATAAAAAATTGGGCGCATGGATAATTGGTCGCATGAGCTTCTGGCCACATGGACACTTGTTCTTTGGAAAATTTCATGTGTTCAGTGTTCTGTGCATACAACTTAGGGGCGTATATACAGAGACAGTCATCCGCCTAACAAGATAGGTGTCATGATGGAAGGGGCGCATGAAGTCGGGCGCATAGAACTCATTCGTCCCAAAATAGCACGAACTCCATGGAAAAAACTCCAAAAATCCAAAAACTTGTTTTCTTCATAAAATTTTTATTTTAAATCCGAATCAAGTGAATCAAAAACCAAAATGCTCAAAATAAAGTGCTCCATCAACAAAAAAACTATTTTTTAAAATACCATATTTTAGTAGATCAAAACCACAAAAAATATATGGAACCCATGAAAATCCTAAACTTCAAATTCAGATCTACTTAGATATACTCATAAAAATCCAAAACTCTAAGAACTAAATATGATTAGAAACTCAATTAGAATTTTTTATCAAATATATTTTTCAAAACAACACACACACACACACACACACACACACACACACACACACACACATATATATATATATATATATATATAATTCAAAAATTAAGGCATCACCATTGAGCAAGATATACTTGGCTTGGGTGGCTTATAGTCTCTACCTCTCTAGGTCCAAGTCACAACAACTTCTCCCTAGGGCTAGGGTTTGGCTAGAGGGAGCTTGAGGGAGAGGAGAAAGAAGGAAGCAAGAAGTATGAAATGAGTAAATGAGTGAGGAGAGAGAAAATACTCATATTTATACTTACGAGAAGAGGAAGATGGTTAATTCATGGGTTCAATCAAATAAACTGAACCAAGTATCCATTCTACATGCTGGTTCTAGACCGGGCCTATGGCAATGCCAATAGGTATTCTACTAATCTCGGGGAGTCTTTCTCGACAACAAGAAAATAAAATAAATAAAATGATAGGAACCAACATAAAAAATACAGCATAAATATATTATCAGGAAAAATTAAATTCTAGAAATTTAAGAAATACCAAATCTGGAATCATGTGTGACAAGTTGAGATACAGATATGGATATTACAGATATAGTCTGAGCTGAAGGACAGGATTAGGACTACCCAGTATAATGATGAGACTCTAAGGAGCATCAGAGCACATGTTCGGATAGGATTATCAGAGGACTTCACTATTGCTGATGATGGATCATTGCGGCCCGGTTCTAGACTATGTGTGCTGAGTGGGGAATTGTGCGAGGAGGTTCTCTAGGAGGCGCATCCATCTCAGTGCTCTATTCATCCAGGTGCCAACAAGATGTATAGAGATCTGAAGGAGTATATGTGGTGGTATGGTATGAAGCGGGAGGTGACTCGCTTCGTATCCAGGTGTTTAGTGTCCAGCAGGTAAATGTGGAGAGGTAGAGGCCAGGTGGTTTACTTCATCCTTTATCTATTCCAGAGTGGAAATAGGAGCATGTTATCAAGGATTTTGTTTTAGGACTTGCGCGTTCTCCAGGAGGGAAATACGCAATTTGGGTCATCGTAGACAGGTTAATCAAATTGGCTCACTTCTTGCTATTCAAAGTGGGTATGTCTACGGAGAAGCTAGCGGAGATGTATGTGCGATAGATTGTCAGATTATATAGAGTTCCCATGAGCATCATCTCGTATCAGGATAGTCACTTCACATCTCACTTCTTGAGGAGTTTGTAGGTTAGCTTGGGTACCCAGCTAAAGTTTAGTACCACATATCACCCCCAGATAGACGGGCAGTCGGAGAGGACTATTTATACTCTCAAGGATATGCTTTGCACTTGTGTTTTAGATTTCAGAGGCTCTTGGGAGGATCATCTTCATCTGGTAGAGTTTACTTCAACAGCTGTTATCAGGCCAGTATTGAGATATCACCATTCGAGGCTCTATTTGAACGGAGGTGTTGCACTCCTTTATTTTAGGATAATGTAGGTGAGAGAGCCTTTTTGGGACCAGAGATGATTGTGCATGCATCTGAGAAGGTGAAGCTCATTAAAGATAGACTTCGGGTGGCACAAGAAAGATAACAGCATTGGGTCGATAGCCGTCGTAGACCATTGGAGTTTGTGGTATAGGTTTTATTTGTATTTCTTTTGATTATTTTGTCTTAGGTTAAGTGTTGAAGTTGTATTTTGTTCTAGGTTGGTGATCTGGTGTTCTTGAGGATTTCTTCGACACGGGACATGATTCGTTTCGATGGAGGCAGAAATCTTAGTCCACGGTACATCGGACCCTTCACTATTCTTGCGAGGGTCGGTGTAGTAGCTTACGTACTAGACTTGTCACTTGTAATGGAGGGAGTGCATGATGTGTTCCATGTGTCATAGCTAAGATGATACGTGGTAGATCCTAGTCAAGTATTGGATCACTCGGAGATCGAGGTGGGTCCGATCTTATCTACCCAGAGTAGCCAGTGGAGATTTTGGATCGCAGGAAGAAGGTGCTGCAGAACCAGACGATGCCCTTGGTATGCGTCACATGGAGACATCACTCTCCGGGAGAGTCTACCTAGAAGAGGGAAGCCAAGATGCACGAGCAATACCCTTATCTGTTTATGCCGTGAGGTATCGTTCTTTGTAACCTCTGTATCCTGAAATTCTAGCTTAAATGTTGTAACACCCCGTTCCGCTCAAGCGGACTGCCGTCTCAAAACGGCAATCGTGCAGCTGTCCCGACCTGCTTGCCTTGATCAAGAGGCAAAGATATCCAGACTTGACCCTACAGGAATCCGGCTTGGACTTCAGAGGCTCGCTCAGACGTATCGCTCTACCGAGGCGAATCATCGCTAAGGTGGGTGGCTACGGTGAACTTGTCTTTGCTTAGCCAGCACATATAAAATCTGGAATATTTATGCTAGTCGCTAGGTGATTCACCCCCTGCATGCTAATAAATCCAACGCACCTAGCTAAGGGAATAATCCCAACTTGTATCGCTTGCTAGAACATGGAAAATGAAATACTGATTATATTCAGATACTCGTATGCTAAGTCCCTTAACGGTTTCAACTCTCGGCTTACCTTCGGGTCCGAGCAACGTGCCTGCTTATGTTCCTTAGAAACGCATGCTTGTCTGCTTGAATGTGCATTGTTTTCATCCTTACTCCGGGAGACTACTCAGTAGTCGTTCCGTGTATGATTGACCCTGCAAGTATCCGGGACCGTCAGGTCATCTAAGGCAATCCCCGAACCAGGGGAATGCACTAAGCAAGAATAAATACTGAACGTAAATCACCTTGAATGATAATCATGCTATGTATGCATCTGAACGAGGATCGTGTTATGTACTGATGGAATCCCAGCTCGTGGAGCAATATGCTCGTTCAGATTAAGTTTAAGTTTCATGATTATCATGTCAAGCTATGGAATATGGATAGACCCTGACCTGCATTATCGCGGACAGCTTGTGCACAAGATATGTTATGCTGAGTTCCACGGACGGCTACACCGGGGCACCGGAGCCGATCCGATCCGGACGGAACGTATGTATAGTCGTATGTTACCCGGCAAGTATTATGTGATGGGACTCGCCACCCGCGTTGTACGTCGCTTCGCCCTGAGACTATAACTGTCCTTTATGGCTACGCCAGCGACCTATGTTCATATAGATAAGTCATCCTCGCTTAGCGGCAATCCGCGTGCGAGTCATTGCATAGCATCAATGAACTGAACACCTGAACGATCTTAAAATAACGACCCTCATGTTTGCATATGCTATGCTCCTGAATGTTTATACTTGCCCGTGCATGAATTAACAATGTTTGCCTTGGACAGGGAAGGAGAAATGGTAAGTTGGTAAGTCTCGCCGTGTTTCCTCAAACATCGCACGGCGCACTGCCCGACACGTTAGGCTATTCAACATTTGCATGAAACTGATCCTAAGGCAACTAGAAAGACAACTTAATAGTGGTGCACGGAACCTGTATTACGTATTTGGATTTGTCGAGCGGGCGAGTAGCTTCCCCACCAGTGCATTCAATGTACTGATAATCCACCAGTTTGATATGCAGGGTGCGGGAGAACCTCGTGCGGTACGGACGCCTCCTTCGTGCGTGCTAAGGCCAGGAGTTCCCTCTGAAGCCTTGCAACGGTGCGTCCGGGACTGAAGCACATATACAAGACATAAGTCGTGAACATCGCCTGACCATCGCCTGTACAAATCATTCCACAGTTGTAGCCACTTGGCACGCTTTTACTGTTTCAGAGAGAGAGAGGCTTGAGCGACTTGTAATCTCGGCTATACGCCGCCTGTAACACTAGTTCATATCAATAAAGAGATTACTTTACTTGTTTCTATGCTTCCGCTATATTTGTCGACTCAGTGAACCTGTTACCGATCGCCTATGCGTTCATGACTCCGCTGCACTCGGACAATCTGTGCGACTCTGTGGCTTAGAACTCTAACCGCCAGCCAATGAACCATGGCCTTGCACGGGCGTGGCTCACGCTCGTGCGGCATCACGCCCGAATGGGATAAGCGATCGTTCCGCGGGAGCGCTGGCGAGGGTGATTCCCGCCTAGCGGGAATGGCCGATTGCCTGCGGAAGATCGGGGCGTGACAGAATGGTATCAGAGCTTGGCTTCTACGCCTTTGGACTTCCATTCGATATCTTTGTTTCGAAAGCTCGTTCGTGGGTTATGTGTACGCTCTCTCTCAATGCCTCGATGGGATATTCCAACAATAAGTCTAAATACTTTCAAAATGCGTTTTAAATGTTATGCTTGCTTGTCTGGTTGTATGCTACGAGTGGCCTTTGTGCCAACCTGTGCGAACCATTGAGAGTATCGATAGTAGCTTGTCCGAGATTTTCACTAACCCTAAGTTTGGTTGAATGCATCTATTCGAGGGACGCCTTGAACTAGTGCACCATCCAAGACTTAAGAAAAAGGTAAAACTCGAGTGCTAAGACTTCGCTGTCACTGAGCTGGTTGACGTGTTCACGCTAGAAGTACACTTTGAAAGTGCGCACGATCCAGTCTAAGCGATATGCTGATTTCGAAGCTTGTGCAAGTGAAGATCCAAATGAACAAGTACAAACGACTTGTCTAAGATTGCCTCAACCCTAGATTACTGCTTGTCCTTAGTAAGTCTCGAGGATGAGACTTTTTCTAAGTTGGGTAGGATGTAACACCCCGTTCCGCTCAAGCGGACTGCCGTCTCAAAACGGCAATCGTGCAGCTGTCCCGACCTGCTTGCCTCGATCAAGAGGCAAAGATATCCAGACTTGACCCTACAGGAATCCGGCTTGGACTTCAGAGGCTCGCTCAGACGTATCGCTCTACCGAGGCGAATCATCGCTAAGGTGGGTGGCTACGGTGAACTTGTCTTTGCTTAGCCAGCACATATAAAATCTGGAATATTTATGCTAGTCGCTAGGTGATTCACCCCCTGCATGCTAATAAATCCAACGCACCTAGCTAAGGGAATAATCCCAACTTGTATTGCTTGCTAGAACATGGAAAATGAAATACTGATTATATTCAGATACTCGTATGCTAAGTCCCTTAACGGTTTCAACTCTTGGCTTACCTTCGGGTCCGAGCAACGTGCCTGCTTATGTTCCTTAGAAACGCATGCTTGTCTGCTTGAATGTGCATTGTTTTCATCCTTACTCCGGGAGACTACTCAGTAGTCGTTCCGTGTATGATTGACCCTGCAAGTATCCGGGACCGTCAGGTCATCTAAGGCAATCCCCGAACCAGGGGAATGCACTAAGCAAGAATAAATACTGAACGTAAATCACCTTGAATGATAATCATGCTATGTATGCATCTGAACGAGGATCGTGTTATGTACTGATGGAATCCCAGCTCGTGGAGCAATATGCTCGTTCAGATTAAGTTTAAGTTTCATGATTATCATGTCAAGCTATGGAATATGGATAGACCCTGACCTGCATTGTCGCGGACAGCTTGTGCACAAGATATGTTATGTTGAGTTCCGCGGACGGCTACACCGGGGCACCGGAGCCGATCCGATCCGGACGGAACGTATGTATAGTCGTATGTTACCCGGCAAGTGTTATACGACGGGGCTCGCCACCCGCGTTGTACGTCGCTTCACCCTGAGACTATAACTGTCCTTTATGGCTACGCCAGCGACCTATGTTCATATAGATAAGTCATCCTCGCTTAGTGGTAATCCGCGTGCGAGTCATTGCATAGCATCAATGAACTGAACACCTGAACGATCTTAAAATAACGACCCTCATGTTTGCATATGCTATGCTCCTGAATGTTTATACTTGCCCGTGCATGAATTAACAATGTTTGCCTTGGACAGGGAAGGAGAAATGGTAAGTTGGTAAGTCTCGCCGTGTTTCCTCAAACATCGCACGGCGCACTGCCCGACACGTTAGGCTATTCAACATTTGCATGAAACTGATCCTAAGGCAACTAGAAAGACAACTTAATAGTGGTGCACGGAACCTGTATTACGTGTTTGGATTTGTCGAGCGGGCGAGTAGCTTCCCCACCAGTGCATTCAATGTACTGATAACCCACCAGTTTGATATGCAGGGTGCGGGAGAACCTCGTGCGGTGCGGACGCCTCCTTCGTGCATGCTAAGGCCAGGAGTTCCCTCTGAAGCCTTGCAACGGTGCGTCCGGGACTGAAGCACATATACAAGACATAAGTTGTGAACATCGCCTGACCATCGCCTGTACAAATCATTCCACAGTTGTAGCCACTTGGCATGCTTTTACTGTTTCAGAGAGAGAGAGGCTTGAGCAACTTGTAATCTCGGCTATACACCGCCTGTAACACTTGTTCATATCAATAAAGAGATTACTTTACTTGTTTCTATGCTTTCGCTATATTTGTCGACTCAGTGAACCTGTTACCGATCGCCTATGCGTTCATGACTCCGCTGCACTCGGATAATCTGTGCGACTCTGTGGCTTAGAACTCTAACCGCCAGCCAATGAACCATGGCCTTGCACGGGCGTGGCTCACGCTCGTGCGGTATCACGCCCGGATGGGATAAGCGATCGTTCCGCGGGAGCGCTGGCGAGGGTGATTCTCGCCTAGCAGGAACGGCCGATTGCCTGCGGGAGATCGGGGCGTGACAAATGTTGTTATTAAGTTAATTGGGGGCTATTGGGATTTTTCCACAATTTTTGGTTAATTAAAAACTGGTAACCCTAATTTCCTAGGACTTTCAAGAATTTATTTTAGGACAACTATAATTAAAAATATTCTAAAATTTTAATTTAGGTTCTAAATAGTCAAGTATATTTTCTAGAATTTTTTAGAAATATTTTGATTATTTTTAGCATTTATTTTGAGTTAATTATGAAAAACTGAATTAAAAACTAATTTATGCAAATAAAAACCCATAATAGTAAATATTCTACCCAGTTAGCCAATAGGGGGCCCACCTGTCAGCCTCTCGCAGCGAACTAGGCAGGGCCCGCTTGTCAGCGACCGTGGGGTGGGTGCGGGTGCAGCCGAGTCGACCTCGAGCCGAGTCAGAGTTCGACTCGGACTCAACTGAGCCGAGCCGGGTCAAACCCTGACCGTCTGATCCGAGCGGGGCTGCTTGGATGCACGCCACATGGCAGACTCCAAGTCGCGGTTGATTTCTCTCTCCTCTATATATAGGGTATTTAGTTTAGGAATTCTAGGGTTTTTCTTTGAGCCAAATTTTGGAGAATTGTCATCTAGGATTCCTTCATCTTCCAGAAGCCATTACATATAGCTCCGGACTCCAAACGAGGCCCAGTTTCTAGCGTTAGAACTATATTGAGGTTAGATTTCTGAATATATAAATTGTTTTACAAAATTATGAGTATTAAATTCTGGAAAATTTGTAGAGCACAGCATATCCAAAAATAGATGTGTCTCGGTGTTTTTGCGATTTCGGGAGAACCAGGAATCAGAATCATGAACCATTTGAAGTTTCGAAAAACTAATGTTGAGATCATTGACATATTTTTTTTTTAGAATTTAATTCGAAATATTTATATACTGTTAATTCTGTAGAACTTCTAGGTTAGAATTTAACCATCGGTGCACAATACGAAATTTGTATGTGCCATAATTCCCAAACGAATTTGAATTCTGGCAAGCCATAAATTCCAGCATATTTTTGATACTAAAATCTATAGGAAAACATGCATAAAAGTCGAGTTTCTGTTGGTTGACTTTTCGGTTAACAGATCGCCTCGATTTGCGTGCCATGAGTCTCGAGTTGATAAAATTTAGTTTCTTTGGACAAAATTTAGGAATTGACCTAGAAATTAAAATAATAAGATTAAAATAGGAATTTAGAGTAATTATTTTAGAATTAAATAAATTAAAATAAATTATCTTTTGACATGGTAAATTTGTAATACAAGGCTATTTGGACTGTGACTTGGATTCCGACTCGTACCAGCTAAGTACCACAGGCGAGTACATTCTCTGATAGTTTCTACTATTTGATATTTTCTATGATGCATGTTTATAGTATTATTTTACCTGATTTCTGACACGATGGATACACGGATTGGTATTGCATAGATTCATTTTCGTGAGATATGTATTTTCAGGCCTATTGACTTTTCTGGACTAATGAATTACTGGACTAATATATTTTTTGGCCTGTTGACATCTTCTGGACTATTGAGATTAATTGTGTCTGGACTTGGATCCATGAGTACTAGTCGGGCGGAGAAATACCTAGGAGACATGTGAACTACCCTTTCCATCCCATGGTCTTTCTGGAATAATAGCAGCCATGCACGACACGTGTGGTTTGCCGGATATTACCCCCTAGTCGTTCACATATCAACTTGGTATTTTAAAATACTAGTTAGATGCAGTCATTCTGGATTAATCTATACTTGTTGATTGTATACTTGCATGACAGGTTTTCTAGTTTACATATCTGTCTATCTATACATGCTTCTCTGTTCTTCTTTCTTGTCTTTCATTATTTCTTTATTTAACTATTTCTCTATGATGTACCATGTTCCATTATTATATGCTCATTAAGTATTTCATAACTATTAGCTGTTCATAGTACTTGTCAATTAACTGGAACTGCTATTGGATTATACTCGTTCTATCCTGACTGGGTAAACATTTTTAGGTGACTTGCTATCTTGCTCATTGGATTTGGTTGGAGATCGAGATGCTTGTGGAGGCCAAAATTAGAATTTAGATAGTTTAGTAACTTCTTTAGATTTGATGTTTAGCGGGTTTGTTCCCGAGTTATGATTTTATTGTAAATTGAGAATCTTGTAAAACTATGTAAATATTGTGAATGAGCAATAGATTTGAATTTGTGATTAAATATTATCAATTTGGATTGATGGACCATTGTTATCATAGACAGCGTACTATCGCCGATGTTGTGGCGTAGGCTGGGCTTGGCCACGTACTCGTATCCGAAAAGAGGGTGCAGGTCGTGACAAGTTTTTAGTGGTGGCCCATGCAGGTCAGTCTTTGCATCAAGTGTGATATCATGGTTAGTACTTCAACTTAGCAGTACTAGCTGCGAGCCTGCGACTAGGAGATGCTCATTCACAATTAGGATTGATTTGAATTTAGGAGAATGGCTAGGACTAGGTATACAATTTGAAGGCCTTATTTCAATTTTATTGCTTGGGTAGTTAAGGTGTTACATAGGCTATGTGATTAAAATAGATATACATGTTGAACTTTTAGTTAAACTCTAGTAGATGAACTTGAGAAAATTAAGTGTTATATGTTTTGGTATTTTGATAAGTAGAAGTGACCAAAGGTGGGGGTAGAATTCTCGATTGACGAATTATTTCTTAGGGGTTAATCAATTGTTGAAGCTAAGAATTATTATTATTATTCTGTGCTCTGAGATTTAAATTTCTATCTAGTTTGATGATTATCATTTTTTTGCTAAAATAAGTTTAAATTCTTGTTTTAGAAAAAAAATAGTTTTCGACATAAATGATGATAAAGATAAGAAGTTGGAGATTTATTGAATTTTAGATTTTTGAAGATTGATATAGTGGATTTAAGTTTAAGTTTGAAGATTTTAAATTTTGAAGATTTAATTTAAAATTTTAGAGTATTGGTTATTTAATTTATGATTTTGAGGAATTCCAAAAGATTAACATTAGAGCTATTGGACTACAAGATGTGGATTTAAATTTATAATTTAAAGATTGAAAATAAATTTTAAGTTTTGAGAATTTTTGAGGAGTTGAGATTTTATGTATTTAAAATTTTTGGGGATTAAAATTCAATTCAATAAACATGGTCAAAGCTATAAAGATTTTTGGAAGTGATTAAAATTTTATTTTAATATTTGAATATTTGACTTTTGAGGAAAGTATATACATTTTATTTTAATTGTTCGAAAAGTTAAATTTTAAGGATTTTATTTTGAGGATAAAATTTTATTGTGGGTAGAAGTTGTCATATTTGATTATTGACAAAAAAAATTTGAGGATAATATTAAAAGTTTTTAAAATTGTGGATAATCTTGAAAATTTTGAGATATAATTCGAAAAATTCAAGGATAATGTTGAGAATTTGAGTGTTAGGAGTTCAATATAATATTAAGATTTAATTTATAGGTTGAGTTAGACCAAAAGAATAACAATACAAAGATTGATTTTATAACTTGTTGAATTCGAATTTTAAGGACTTAATTTGAATTCAAAATTTAAATTTGTTCGAGAAAAAAGATTAATGGAGTAAATTTAAAATTCAAATTTTGAGGATGAGACTTTGAATTTTTTTAAATATTTTATGGAATATAAGTTAGTAGGATTTACTTTGAAGATTGGAATTAACTTTTAATTTTTAGGATTGAATCATTAATCGATATTTACGCAGGTCAAGCTTCGCAAGTTGTGCGATGTCGTAGTAGTGTGACGACTTAGTTGTACTACCGCAAGCCTGCGATAGGATATAGGACAAAGGATACTAGGATGAGAGAGGGATACTCAATCACAAATTTTTGAGAGATTCCTGGGATGACCCTTGAGAATCTTATTATAAATTCCAATTCAAATATTTTCCATTATTTCCGTCCGTTCTTACTTGTTGTTATTAATCTGATTCTTGGTGATCAGTTGTTAAACTTAATTTTTTGTATCATTGTTGGGTTTAATTTCATATCGATATAAATTTTACGGACTAAATTACGGTATCATCTAATGATATATGTTGATGAGGACAGTGAGAAAGGTGAAACGTCTGCTTTGGTTATGGAGCCTAGAGTTTATCGCAGCCATATTAGTTGGCATGACAGAAACGTAGGAACCTGACTTCGAATGTACATATCTTAGTTATAAAATTTAGAGTTTCTTGCAGCCATACCGGTTGGCGTGATGAGGATTCTAGATAACATGATTATAGAGTTGCATACCTTAGTTATGGAACCTATCGTTTGTCGCACCTATGCTTACTGGCGTGGCGAGGATTCTGAGTGTCATAATTTCGGACAGACGTGTATGATTATCAGGTTGTATCTTAAATTGGTTCTTAAAGTATTATCTCAATACTTATCCACTCCTGTTATTGTAGGATTTGTTCCATCATTCTTTAGCTTAGAAGTAGAGCCTTGATGTGAGAAGATAGGAGTGTACCAGTATATAACTAGTGATAGGTATATCACCTGATATTGAGGCCAGTGATGTGTTGGAAGCAATATGTGGAAAAAGTATCTAAAAATTATGTGCAGGATGCACAGTGGGTGATGAGTGTCACTGTGGAAGTTCATGAAAGTGGAAGCCTGAGTATTAGAAATTCTAATCGCGTGCCATGGGTTGAGAAATATCAAGATTAGTCATGGAAGATATGTAGTATATCACTGATTAGTGTATCAGTCTATAAAATATTTAAAGGAAAATACGTGTCTCACGAAAATGTTTAAAGGAAAATACATATACATCAATCGAGATATGGAACCATATGCCTGCCTTTGAGAGTAAAGTGAAACATGTGTATTATAGAAAGTGTAAGTGATCTTGAGTTCTAGTGAGTGTGATGAGGTAATCTAATGATGAAGCTAGTGTCCTAGAACATTAAGGACATATGTTGTGTAGTGAGAAATCTAGTGTTACTATATCAAGAGTGCTAGTGTTTCTATATCAGGGATTAATTGAGTAAAGTGCTAGTAACAGTAAGTACCTTGTGTGATAATATTATATTGGTGTATCAGTTAATATGGATAGAAAATTATTTGGAAGTAATATAGCAAGTAATCCTAGTAGTAGTGAGGACAAAACAAATTATGGCTATGGGGATAAATTAAATTATTGTGAGAAATGACTACAATATGAGATTCCAAATTTTAAGGATGAAATTTTGTTTTTAAAACTTGAAGATTGGATTTAATTTTTAAGTTTGGATATGAGATAAAATTTGAGGATTTAATTATTAAATTTTGAAGACAGTTATAAATGAGATTTAAATTTAAAAAAATAATGTTAGATTGTATTTAAAAGTTATGACTTGTGAATCTGATTAAAGAGAAAAATTATATTGGATTTTAAATTTTGAAGATAAATTCAAAATTTGAATATTTACTTTAAAATTTTAAGTTATGAGGATGAAGTTAATTTTTAAGGACTTTGTTAAATAACAATAGTGGTTGGACTTCATGATTATATTGATTAAATTTTGATGGTGGCAGAAAAAAATATTAAGAATTTTAAATTTCGAGGATAAATATTAATTTAAATAAAGAGTTGAGAATTTAATATGGCAGAATTGACGATTTTGTTAAATCATAAACTTTTATGAAGATTATAATATGATTGGATTTGTCATTAAATTTTGAGGAATTTAAGAAGATTATCATTATATTTATTTGACTACAAAATATAAATTTAAAATTTATATTTTGAATGTTGTATTTGAAGATTTTGTAAGTATTATATTGTTTGAGTATGATGTGGAAAAAGAATTGAGGGGTAAGATCATTAATGGATTAGTATTTGAATTTAAATTTTTGGGATGAAAATTTAAATTTTATAAATATACATTGATTGGATTTAAATTAGAAGAGTAAGATCATTAATGGATTAGTGTTTGAATTCAAATGTTTGGGATACGATTTTTAAATTTTATAAATATGCATTGATTGGATTTTAATTAGTGGATTGAATATTAAATTTTTTGAGTATTTAGTTATTAACTTAAAATTTTAGAGGTGATTTGTCACGACCCGCACCCGGTTTAGGAGCACGAGTGCGTGGGTACGTCCAGCTACGCCGCAGCATCGGTGGTAGAACGCTGTCTAGGTCAGGTAACTATCTAATCAAACTCACGGGAATACCCAACTCCATAAGGAGACGTGGATATCATAAAATAATGCTGGAAATACTCAATCACATAAACTAAAGCACGATGAGATATCAAGACAAGCAAGAAATACAAGACAAGCCTAACGACAAAATAATCATACCTGCAATCATTAACTTCCAATTCCCCAAGTGTGTCGGAAACCAGTCTACTAAGGTCACAGTCTGGAAAAATATTTTCCAGTCAGGAAGGAGCAAAGTACATCACTAAATAGCAGTTCTATATAAATAACATAAACTATGTAGCAGTTCTAGATGGAAACATACCAGATGCATGTATAGGTACGAGAATGTACAATGAGAGAAATACTGGAAATACTGTAAGTAAATACAGGAAAAGAACAATATGTCAATGAGCAAGAATTCTATGACTAAGTGTGTGAGTACTAGCTTTAACATGTGATCGGCTTGGGAAATTGATCAGGCTGGTTACATGTGATTAGCTATGGTTCATGTAAGGTCAGGCTAACCGTTGGTTAGCTATGATGCATGTAGAGGTCAGGCTAATCACACGTAACAGCTATGGAGCATGTAAATGGTCAGGCCGCACCCGACGTGAGATGTGGGGTGAGCTATGGTGCATATAAAGTTGGGTATGATCACATATCTACACTAAAGTACTCCCCAAACCCCCGACTGGTATAGTAGATCCAATCATGGTACGCTATGGCACGGGATTCCCTAGGGAGGTAGCAAATCTCCCCGGGTCTCAGTGTCTGTACATGCACAAGATATCAAGGAAATAAGTCTTGTACAAGCTACACCATGAATAAGGAATAACATCTCATGACGAGATCCGTGTATACCAATCCGTGTAACCAACGTGTCAAGAGCATGGATATCTACACTAGATACAGTGAACATAGGAGATATCATAAATTAGAAACTAATCAGAGAATGTACTCGCCTTGGATCCTTAGCTGGTAATTATTGATATCCTGTTCCAGAGTGTCCCCTGGGTAAACCAACAGTCCTATAAACATATCACAAGCAAAACCATATTTTCATCAGATGCTACACTAACACAGTCTAAAATACTGGCCTCAGGGCCATGTCAGGCAGGGCACTAGTCAGCTAGGGTTATCTAGTAGGGATACGTATATAAATACACATATTATTAATTATCATTAATACTTACAATATATATATATATATATATATATATATATATATATATATATATATATATATATATATACTCATCATATTGAATAATGTACACCTATTAAATATGTACATTATTACCATACCAATCAATACATATACCAAATACGTGTTTATATATACATTTTATATCCCCAAATATATATATATGATACATTTGTTTACATATACCAAAAATATGTTTTACAAGTATATATATATATATATATATATATATCAATACAGTTTTATATATACACTATATATATTTACATACCAAAATATGTTTATACACGTATATATATATAGGTACACATATTTATACCAAAATACACACAGTAACATATATTATATGTATACAGTTAAATTAATACCCATATATATTTAATACGTATTTATAATAAATACATTTTAATATACATATATAGAAAAATAGAGAAAATACGCAATATATATATATATACACACAAATATATAGAAGGAGGGAGAGGCTCACCGAGAATCAGCTGGCGGCCACTGGCCGGAATCGAGGGTGGCTCGGCGAGGGAGGAGCTCGGAACAATGGAGATGGGAAGGTGAGGGTGCTTGACTGGGAGCAGCAGGGAGGAATGGTGGTGGTGATGTTGGAGAAACAGAAGAGAGGAGGAGCAGCAGGAAGTTGGGGCTTCGCCGGGCCGAACTGGTTGCTCAGCGGAGGGGAGCAGTTCGTCGGTGTCGGGATGAACAGGCCGGAGGGTTGTAGGTGGTGGTGGTAGATGTTTGGGAGCAGCGGCCGGGGTCTGTGGACAGGAAGTCGGGGGAGAATATAATGGTGGTGATGGGAGGTGGTGAATGGCAGCGGGAGGAGGAGCAGAGGGAGTAGTGGTTGCCGGAGGGAGTTATGGAACTGCGGAGTGGAGGAGAGCAGTGGAGCGTCGGCGTTTCAGTCGCCGGAGCCGGAGTTTCAGCGCCGAAGGGCTGCTCTGGAAGAGGTCGGATGGATGAGGGTGGTCGGGAGCAATGGCTGCCGGAGTTGTTGGACTCAACTGGGGAGGTCGGTGCAGCAGGGAGAAGGACGTTCGGTCGAGTGGGGAGCAGCATGGTGGTGATGAGCCGTGGGGTCGACGAGGCCAGCTCCGGGGGACTCGACGCCGGAGCAGGGTAGTGATTGACCGGCTCGAACTTGGCCGGAGGGAGTTGCAGCAGGGACGGTTGGGGTCGGGATCCATCGATGATGACAGTGAAGAACCCGGGGTCTGCTGCGATGTGGAAGCCGCCGGAGTTGACTGTGCAGCCGCCGGAACAGCAGGCCGGCTGCGGAAGGAAGGCTCGTCGGGATTGGGTGCTTGGTCGGGGTCTTCAGCAGCTAGGGGAGGTAGCCGGGAAAAGCACGGTTGGCCGGAGTGAACAGGAAATCGGGGGGTGAACAGTGTTCCCCCCCCCCTTCCTCCTCTTTTAAATTTTCAAAATCAATGAAGAGAGGAAGAAGAAGAAGAAGAAGAAAAAGAAAAAGAAGGAGAAGAGAAGAAGAAAAAGAATCCTACGTTGGGTTGAGGGGAGATGGGGGCTTGTGAGGAGGTGGGGAAAACTAGGTTTCTTGGGATTAGGGTTTGAGGGTACAAGACATTAAATAGGATGAGAGAGAGGGTGTGAATGAAGGGCTGTGATTGACCCCCCTTTAAATGAGGGGTCCAGATTGACATGAAGAAATATTCATGTGGGGATGAGGGTGATAAAAATTAAATTATTAATAGGCTCCCTCATTGTTTTAAACAATGAGGTGTTAACACAAATGCCAATTTGCAAATTAACCCCCCTTAAATTTGGGTATTTGTGCAGACACATGAAATGACAAAAATTTGGCGGTCGATTCGGGGTCCGGTATTTTGTAGGGTCAGGGCGCTGTAAATTTGGTGTGGGCTAAAATAACAGGGCACTGGAATTAAATTGGGATTTTAGAATCAGATAAAATAGTATCCTCAATTTAAATAGAAATAAATGCAAGTTGTGTTCAACAATTAATTAGGAGTACATGGGGCCAAAATCAGTTCAGGTCATCAATACCAATAATGAAGAAGACTCAGAACAGAATATTACCCTAATTTGGGCCGCACGAAAAATAGGTCAAGATTGCCTCCAATTTTCGATTGGAACGCACAACGATACAAAATAGAAATTTATTAAATAACGTCCGCGACGATTTTTTGTGCGGCTAGAAATAATGTACAAAGAGCATAATTACGAGCTGCAAAAATAGCAGAAAGGAAGGCGGGCATGTCTAGGGCAAGATTGTAAAATTCGTTGGAAGGCAAAAGTCAGGATAGCGCTCCAAATATCGAAGCAAAGGCAATGCGCAATAATTAAATAAAATACAGTAATTAATTACACCTCCAGTAAATTAATTCTAAAATAAAACAATTAACCTCAAAATTCCATAATTCCGACAGGTGCTCATCTACTGGCTTCTAGGTCATTCTACCATCACAAACACAAATGAACACTGTCTATAATATAATATATTAAAGTACACATCACACAGTTATTTAATTAAATATACTATCATGCAATTTATTAATTATAACTACAATAATATTAAATATTATAAAAAGTCGAAAATACCCCTATTTTCGGAATGTGGTAGTGACAAGTCTACCCACCTTAAAAGAATTTCGTCCTCAAAATTTAAATCCTCTAGGTAGCGTTTAATCGTACGCATTATTATTTCCCTCAAACTTAAATTCACCAACCACGACATCAGGTAATAATTCACAATGTCTTTTCACAATTTCAAAATTTTAAAATTTTGCATAACCTGAAAAATCCTCGAAATAAAATCAAGGTCCATCAAAAATTTCCTCAAATTCTAATGATAAGCTCAATCATATCACATCCTTCCTGGAATTAATACATCATAAATTCCGTCATGTTAAATTCTTGACCCTTTATTTAAATCAATGTTTTATCCTCATATTTTTTAAATCCTCGATTGTTTTATTTATTTATTTACTACCATCAAAATTAAATTCATCAAATCATATAATCATGAACTACTCCATATTGTTATTTCACAATAAATTTTTTTTTTAAAATTTTATAAATATCATATCCCTAAAAATCTTCAAATATAAATCAAATCCCATTCTTATCACAATATCCTCCAAAATTTTAAGTTAATAACGAAATACAAGAATTTAATATTCAATCCTCTAATTGAAATCCAATCAATGCATATTTCTAAAATTGAATCTCATCCCAAAATTTGAATTCAACACTAATCCATTTGTGTTCTTATTCCTCGATTTTTTTTTTCCACATAATATGCAACGATGTAATACTTATGAAACCTCCAATACCATATTCAAGATATAAGTTCATAACTTACAGTCCAATAGTTATATCAATGGCCTTCTTAAATTCCTCAAATTCAATGATAAATTTAATCATTTCATAATCTTCTTAAAATCAACGATTTAACCAAACTTCAATTACGCCATATTAAATTCCCAACTCTTTATTTAATTTAATATTTTTCTTCAAAATTTACGGCACCTTGTCTCTCTTTGTCAAGTAATACTCTCTTCGTTAATCTTTACTACAGTTAAATCCTCAACAATCAAAGTCTAAGAGAATTCTACCTACAACCATACAACATGCAACCTAAGGGAAATATGTATGATCATGGTGTCTTTTGTCATGGTATTGAAGTCTCTGTATCAGGGGTACTACTAACTACATTATAACAAGAAATCATGCATACAAGCTACGGTACTAAGGTATCAATCAATCAGAAGACAAAAGAACATGAGGAAAGAAAAGAAGGAACCTGCTAACATATTACCTGCAGTATTCCCTATCTCTAACATACACTTAACTCTAGCAATTTACTAACTAATTCATATTCCTGTACACTGGTACCAAGATCCATGAATATATCAATATTGCACACACCTGTCTATTAATACCAAAATCTGATACCAAGAACCTATAATATGACCATGGTTCAATAATGCATCTAAGTTGATACCTCTATCTCCTTAGTACCATACCCTCTGTCAGTTCCCGTTCCTACTACAATTGTCCATACTATTTGTTCTCATCACTCCAGTGCACACCAAGTGTAACACCATACTAAGTGCTGCTCTTTCCAATACAACTTTAGATGGACACCCAAGTCAGTCTGCGGTGCCATCTCAAACATGCTCAAATCACCAGATCCTTACACATGTATATCATCTACTCATATTTTAATATTCATATCTCTCACCTACCATAAAAATTAATCCTCAAAATAATCGTCAAGGTTTAATTTCTCGATCAACTTAAAATAAATTGTATATACTTCCTCAAAATCAGATACTCAACATCGAAATAAAATTTTAATCCCTCCAAAAATCTTGGTAGCCTTAACCATGTTTATTGAATTCGTATTTGAAATCCTCAAAATTTAATGACATAATCTCAACTCCTCTATTATTTTAAAAATAAAATCTTATCTCCACCTTTGAATTTATAACTCCACAATGTATATATCAGTGCTCACGGTCTCTGATACTCAAGGTGCACTCAATGCATCTAGTGTCTATAATTGTGTACTAAAATTGTACTGCCTGAATTACTTGTACTATTACCTCCAATGATCAAAGTTATCATCAACTGTGTTTTCTTTCGTGATTTTAATTTATGTCAACTGGTATATCCTCTAATTATCATCACACCGAGTGCTTACTGTTATTAACATTATTCTCGACTAATCCTCGATATAGAATCCTTAGCACTCTTGGTATTATATCACTAGCTTTATTAATGGATCATCTCATCAAGCTCATTATAACTCATGATTACATGCACTTTCTATAATACCCATGCTTTACTTCAATCTCAAGGGCAGGCATATGGTTCTATATCTCGATTGATGTATAAGCATACCTCTTAATCCTTTACAGCCTGTTAAACTAATTGTGATACACTTCACAACTTTTATTACTAATCCTGATATTTCTCTACTTATGACATCTCATTAAACCCTTTATGCATATACATTTCTTTGCCTTTAACATTTTCGATATCAATCATCAAATTAAACATCATGCTCCTTAAATCTTTAACACAATTCCTGGATACTTAATTGTTCACGTAGATCATCCAGTTGCATAATCATGATTATCCAGGACGGGTATGTTGGCTCTGATACTAACTCTTGAACTATCACTGATACTCTATACTCTCCTTCTACTCACAGTCTCTAATGACCTTATCCTAGAACCATTGTTATAAGGTACTAGGCTATGGGTTAATTCTAGATCAAGGCCTACTGCTCACATGTCCAACTAGAAATACTTACAAACTCACAAGTCACACTCAGCCAAACTAATACAAGACACAACCAAAATTGCAAGTCACTAATTATCATACTAACAAGGAGTCCTCAAAGGAAATAAGCTCAAAAAGGAACTGGATCAAGGACGGAAGGTATCTTTACTGCTAGTAAAGAAAAGAAGCGATGGAACAAAGTCCTGGAATAACATCAATAGATAAGTCTTGAGATGATATTTTAAGAACTAATTTAAGATACAACCTGATAATCATACACGTCTATCCGAAATCATGACACTCAGAATCCTCGCCACGCCAGTAAGCATAGATGCGATAAACGACAGGTTCCGTAACTAAGGTATGCAACTCTATAATCATGTCATCTAGAATCCTCGCCACGCCAACCGGTATGGCTGCGAGAAACTCTAAATCTCATAACTAAAGTATGTACATCCAAGTTATGTTCCTACGTTCTCGTCACGACGGCTAATATGGCTGCGATAAACTCCAGGTTCCATAACCAAAGTAGACGTTTTACCTTTCTCACTGTCCTCATCAATATATATGTCATCAGATGATACCATAAATTCTAGTCCGTAAAATTCATCTCGATATGAAATCAATTCAACAACGATACCAAGAATTAAATTTAACAACTGGTCAACAAGAATCAACCTCAACAGTGATACCAAGATTTTAATTTAATAACTGATCAATAAGGATCAAGTTCAATAACAACAAGCGAGAGCAGACGGGAACAAGAGGGAAGGATTTAAATTAGAATTTATAATGAGATTCTCAAGGGTCGTCCCAGGAATCTCTCAAATAATTTGTGATTGAGTATTCGCTCTCGTCATAGTATCCTATGTCCTAGATCCTATCGCAGGCACGCAATAGGGTAACAAAGATGCCACACTACTACGACATCGCACAACTCGCAAAGTCTGACCTGCATGGGCCACCACTAAAACGTGTCATGACCCGCACCCGATTTAGGGGCACGAGTGCGTGGGTACGTCCAGCCTACGCCGCAGCATCGGCGGTAGAATGCTGTCTAGGTCAGGTAACTATCTAATCAAACTCACGGGAATACCCAACTCCATAAGGAGACGTGGATATCATAAAATAATGCTGGAAATACTCAATCACATAAACTAAAGCACGATGAGATATCAAGACAAGCAAGAAATATAAGACAAGCCTAACGACAAAATAATTATACCTGCAATCATTAACTTCCAATTCCCCAAGTGTGTCGGAAACCAGTCTACTAAGGTCACAGTCTGGAAAAATATTTTCCAGTCAGGAAGGAGCAAAGTACATCACTAAATAGCAGTTCTATATAAATGACATAAACTATGTAGCAGTTCTAGATGGAAACATACCAGATGCATGTATAGGTACGAGAATGTACAATGAGAGAAATACTGGAAATACTGTAAGTAAATGCAGGAAAAGAACAATATGTCAATGAGCAAGAATTCTATGACTAAGTGTGTGAGTACTAGCTTTAACATGTGATCGGCTTGGGAACTTGATCAGGCTGGTTACATGTGATTAGATATGGTTCATGTAAGGTCAGGCTAACCGTTGGTTAGCTATGATGCATGTAGAGGTCAGGCTAATCACACGTAACAGCTATGGAGCATGTAAATGGTCAGGCCGTACCCGACGTGAGATGTGGGGTGAGCTATGGTGCATATAAAGTTGGGTATGATTACATATCTACACTAAAGTACTCCCCAAACCCCCGACTGGTATAGTAGATCCAATCATGGTACGCTATGGCACGGGATTCCCTAGGGAGGTAGCAAATCTCCCCGGGTCTCAGTGTCTGTACATGCACAAGATATCAAGGAAACAAGTCTTGTACAAGCTACACCATGAATAAGGAATAACATCTCATGACGAGATCCGTGTATACCAATCCGTGTAACCAACGTGTCAAGAGCATGGATATCTACACTAGATACAGTGAACATAGGAGATATCATAAATTAGAAACTAATCAGAGAATGTACTCGCCTTGGGTCCTTAGCTGGTAATTATTGATATCCTGTTCCAGAGTGTCCCCTGGGTAAACCAACAGTCCTATAAACATATCACAAGCAAAACCATATTTTCATCAGATGCTACACTAACACAGTCTAAAATACTGGCCTCAGGGCCATGTCAGGCAGGGCACTAGTCAGCTAGGGTTATCTAGTAGGGATACGTATATAAATACACATATTATTAATTATCATTAATACTTACAATATATATATATATATATATATATATATACTCATCATATTGAATAATGTACACCTATTAAATATGTACATTATTACCATACCAATCAATACATATACCAAATACGTGTTTATATATACATTTTATATCCCCAAATATATATATATGATACATTTGTTTACATATACCAAAAATATGTTTTACAAGTATATATATATATATATATATATATATATATATATATATATATATATATATATATATCAATACAGTTTTATATATACACTATATATATTTACATACCAAAATATGTTTATACACGTATATATATATAGGTACACATATTTATACCAAAATACACACAGTAACATATATTATATGTATACAGTTAAATTAATACCCATATATATTTAATACGTATTTATAATAAATATATTTTAATATACATATATAGAAAAATAGAGAAAATACGCAATATATATATATATACACACAAATATATAGAAGGAGGGAGAGGCTCACCGAGAATCAGCTGGCGGCCACTGGCCGGAATCGAGGGTGGCTCGGCGAGGGAGGAGCTCGAAACAATGGAGATGGGAAGGTGATGGTGCTTGACTGGGAGCAGCAGGGAGGAATGGTGGTGGTGATGTTAGAGAAACAGAAGAGAGGAGGAGCAGCAGGAAGTTGGGGCTTCGCCGGGCCGGACTGGTTGCTCAGCGGAGGGGAGCAATTCGTCGGTATCGGGCTGAACAGGCCGGAGGGTTGTAGGTGGTGGTGGTAGATGTTTGGGAGCAGCGGCCGGGGTCTGTGGACAGGAAGTCGGGGGAGAATGTAATGGTGGTAATGGGAGGTGGTGAATTGCAGCGGGAGGAGGAGCAGAGGGAGTAGTGGTTGCCGGAGGGAGTTGTGGAACTGCGGAGTGGAGGAGAGCAGTGGAGCGTCGGCGTTTCAGTGGCCGGAGCCGGAGTTTCAGCGCCGGAGGGCTGCTCTGGAAGAGGTCGGATGGATGAGGGTGGTCGGGAGCAATGGCTGCCGGAGTTGTTGGACTCAACTGGGGAGGTCGGTGCAGCAGGAAGAAGGACGTTCGGTCGAGTGGGGAGCAGCATGGTGGTGATGAGCCGTGGGGTCGACGAGGCCAGCTCCGGGGGACTCGACGCCGGAGCAGGGTAGTGATTGACCGTCTCGAACTTGGCCGGAGGGAGTTGCAGCAGGGACGGTTGGGGTCGGGATCCGTCGATGATGACAGTGAAGAACCCGGGGTCGGCTGTGATGTAGAAGCCGCCGGAGTTGACTGTGCAGCCGCCGGAACAGCAGGCCGGCTGCGGAAGGAAGGCTCGCCGGGATTGGGTGCTTGGCCGGGGTCTTCAGCAGCTAGGGGAGGTGGCCGGGAAAAGCTCGGTTGGCCAAAGTGAACAGGAAATCGGGGGGTGAACAGTGTCCCCCCCCTTCCTCCTCTTTTAAATTTTCAAAATTAATGAAGAGAGGAAGAAGAAGAAGAAGAAGAAGAAAAAGAAAAAGAAGGAGAAGAGAAAAAGAAAAAGAATCCTACGTTGGGTTGAGGGGAGATGGGGGCTTGTGAGGAGGTGGGGAAAACTTGGTTTCTTGGGATTAGGGTTTGAGGGTACAAGACATTAAATAGGATGAGAGAGAGGGTGTGAATGAAGGGCTGTGATTGACCCCCCTTTAAATGAGGGGTCCAGATTGACATGAAGAAATGTTCATGTGGGGATGAGGGTGATAAAAATTAAATTATTAATAGGCTCCCTCATTGTTTTAAACAATGAGGTGTTGACACAAATGCCAATTTACAAATTAACCCCCCTTAAATTTGGGTATTTGCGCAGACACATGAAATAACGAAAATTTGGCGGGCGATTCGGGGTCCGGTGTTTTGTAGGGTCAGGGCGCTGTAAATTTGGTGTGGGCTAAAATAACAGGGCACTGAAATTAAATTGGGATTTTAGAATCAGATAAAATAGTATCCTCAATTTAAATAGAAATAAATGTAAGTTGTGTTCAACAATTAATTAGGAGTACATGGGGCCAAAATCAGTTCAGGTCATCAATACCAATAATGAAGAAGACTCAGAACAGAATATTACCCTAATTTGGGCCGCACGAAAAATAGGTCAAGATTGCCTCCAATTTTCGATTGGAACGCACAACGATACAAAATAGAAATTTATTAAATAACGTCCGCGATGATTTTTTGTGCGGCTAGAAATAATGTACAAAGAGCATAATTACGAGCTGCAAAAATAGCAGAAAGGAAGGCGGGCATGTCTAGGGCAAGATTGTAAAATTCGTTGGAAGACAAAAGTCAGGATAGCGCTCCAAATATCGAAGCAAAGGCAATGCGCAATAATTAAATAAAATACAGTAATTAATTACACCTCCAGTAAATTAATTCTAAAATAAAACAATTAACCTCAAAATTCCATAATTCCGACAGGTGCTCATCTACTGGCTTCTAGGTCAGTCTACCATCACAAACACAAATGAACACTGTCTATAATATAATATATTAAAGTACACATCACACAGTTATTTAATTAAATATACTATCATGCAATTTATTAATTATAACTACAATAATATTAAATATTATAAAAAGTCAAAAATACTCCTGTTTTCGGAATATGGTAGTGACAAGATTATGATAAAATGGAATTTGATTTTATATTTGAAGACTTTTAGGAATATGATATTTATAGAATTTTAAAAAAATTGTGAAATAACAATATGGATTTACTTCATGATTTTACGGTTTGATGAATTTAAATTTTAATGGTCAAAAAAAATATTAAGGATTTTAAATTTTGAGGACAAATTTTGTTTAAGGTGGGTAAGCTTGTAACCTCCGTATCCTGAAATTCTAGCTTAATTATTGTTATTAGGTTAATTTGGGGCTATTGGAATTTTTCCACAATTTTTGGTTAATTAAAAACTGGTAACCCTAATTTTTTAGGACTTTTAAGAATTTATTTTAGGGTCAAATATAATTAAAAATATCCCATAATTTTATTTTAGGTTCTAAATAGTCAAATATATTTTCTAGAAATTTTTGGGAATTTTCTGATTATTTTTAGCATTTATTTTGAGTTAATTATGAAAAATTGAATTAAAAAATAATTTATGAAAATAAAAATCCATAATAGTAAATATTCTGCCCAGTCAACCAACAGGGGCCCACATGTCAGCCTCCCGTAGCGAACTGGGTAGGGCCCGCCTATCAGCGACCGCGGGGTGGGTGCGGGTGCAGCCAAGCCGACCTCGAGCCGAGCTGAGTCAGAGTTCGACTCGGACTCAGCTGAGCCGAGCCGGGTCAAACCCTGATCGTCCGATCTAGGCGGAGCTGCTTGGATGCACGCCACGTGGCAGACTCCAAGCCGCGGCTTCTTTCTCTCTCCTCTATATATAGGGTATTTAGTTTAGGAATTCTAGGGTTTTTCTTTGAGCCAAATTTTGGCGAATTGTCATCTAGGATTCCTTCATCTTCCATAAGCTATTACATATAGCTCCAGACTCCAAACGAGGCCTATTTTCTTGCGTTAGAACCATATTGAGGTTAGCTTTCTGAATATAGAAATTATTTTACTAAATTATTAGTATTAAATTCTGAAAACTTCGTAGAGCATAATATGTCCAAAAATAGATGTGTCTCGGTGTTTTCGCGATTTCGGGAGAACCAAGAATCAAAATCATGAAGCGTTTAAAGTTTCAGAAAGCTGATATCGAGATAATTGACATATGTTTTTTCTAGAATTTAATTCGAAATATTTATATATTGTTAATTCTGTAGAACTTCTAGGTTAGAATTTAACCATCGGTGCACAATACGAAATTTGTATGTGCCATAATTCCCAAACGAATTTGAATTCGGATGAGCCATAAATTTTAGCATATTTTTGATGATAAAATTTAGATTTTTTGGACAAAATTTAGGAATTGACCTAGAAATCAGAATAATAAGATTAAAATAGGATTTTAGAGTAATTATTCTATAATTAAATAAATTAAAATAAATTATCTTTTGACATGGTAAATTTGCAATACATAGGCTATTTGGACTGTGACTTGGATTCTGATTCGTACCAGGTAAGACCACAGGCGAGTATATTCTCTGATAGTTTCTATTATTTGATAGTTTCTATTATGCATGTTTATACTATTGTTTACCTGATTTCTGACACGATGGATACACGGATAGGTATTGCATGGATTCATTTTCGTGAGATATATATTTTCAGGCCTATTGACTTTTTTGGACTAATGAATTACTGGACTAATGTATTTTTTGGCCTATTGACATCTTCTGGACTATTGAGATTATTTGTGTCTGGACTTGGATCTACGAGTACTAGTCGGGCAGGGAAATACCTAGGAGACGTGTGAACTACCATTTCCATCCTATGGTCTTTCTGGAATAATAGCAGCCATGTACGACACGTGTGGTTTGCCGGATTTACCCCCTAGCCGTTCACATGTCAACTTGGTATTTCAAAATACTAGTTAGATGCAGTCATTCTGGATTAATCTATACTTGTTGATTGTATACTTGTATGACAGGTTTTCTAGTTCACATATCTATCTGTCTATGCATGCTTCTCTGTTCTTCTTTTTTGTCTTTCATTATTTCTTTATTTAATTGTTTCTCTATGATGTACCCTATTCCATTATTATATGCTCATCAAGTATTTCATAACTATTAACTGTTCATAGTACTTGTCAATTAACTGGAACTGCTATTGGATTGTACTCGTTCCATCCTGACTGGGTAAATATTTTTATGTGACTTGCTATCTTGCTCATTGGATTTGGTTGGAGATCGAGATGCTTGTGGAGGCCAATATTAGAATTTATATAGTTTAGTAACTTCTTTGGATTTGATGTTTAGCGAATTTGTTCCCGAGTTATGATGTAATTATAAATTGAGAATCTTGTAAAACTATGTAAATGTTATGAATGAGCAATAGATTTGAATTTATGATTAAATATTATCAATTTGGATTGATGGACCATTGTTATAATAGACAGTGTACTACCGCTGATGTTGCGGCGTAGGCTGGGCTTGGCCATGTACTCGTATCCGAAAAGCGGGTGAGGGTTGTGACATTCTTTCTTGCTTGTTGTGATTGCTTGTTGTAGTGTTAGTTCTTTCCTCAAATTTCGAGGACAAAATTTTTCTAAGGAGGGTAGACTTATCCCTACATATTTTTAGATGAGGGTATTTTTGCCATCTATAATATTTTATATTTAGTGATTAAATATTTATATATTGTGGTACTAATTATTTACTTTGTGTTGTGCTATTTATTATTAGTTAGTAGGCTAGCCTAATTATTAGACTTGTCATTAAGGACCCTATTAGATTGCCAATGCACATTGAGCCCAATATTGGGTTAGGCCCATTATACTCATTTTCTTAGTTAATTAAGGAGATTAGATTAATTTTTATTAGATTAAAAGCTTCCTAATATAGCTCTCCCTAATTAAACCTCATAACTAGCTAGTGGGGGGAAATTATTGACAACGTGAATTGCTTGGAGGAGGGGCAAGAGGAGGCCGGCCATATGAGGAGTCTCTATCTCTTTCTCCTCTTATTAATTTATTTCAATTTTAGATCCCCAATTGTGTTCTTTTCCAAATTACTTCATCCCTCCATCAAATTTACCTAATTCACTCTCATTCTCTTTCATTTATATCACCTAAGGAGCATTGGATCTTGGATTACAAGGAGCACTTGTAGAAGGAGCCATTGGTGTCCTAATTGTGTCTATTTGGATTTTGTATTGAGAATCCATTTTTCAATAGGTATAATTTTGAATTTCCTCCTTAATTAGACTCTAATTTATGCATTTGACCATTAAAAACCCTTTCTTGTCTTAGGGCTATCTATAGGAACAAAAACTAGGTTCATATGACTTGTATTATGACTTATACATAGGTTTTTGTGCCCAAATTTGGGAGAAATTTTGAGATTGATGCATCAAGAGTGTGTCATGAGATCAATTAGATCTATTTAGGATTAGATTGATGATATGAGACTAGGTACATATCCATAATTGGATACGAGTAGAGCGTATCATGGTATTTTATATACGCTATGACACGACGTTCATTTTGGGTAATTTGTGTAATTAATCTTCAAACTCCTTTGTAGCAAGTTACTTTAGTTATATTATGATAATTATGATATATATGAATAGTAATATAGAAAATTGAGAGTTTTGGTATCTCATTTGGGAGCGTATCATGAGTATCCTAGTAATACACTATAGGTGTTTG
The DNA here is from genome assembly GCA_036927795.1 of Iris macrosiphon. Lineage (NCBI taxonomy): Eukaryota > Viridiplantae > Streptophyta > Magnoliopsida > Asparagales > Iridaceae > Iris > Iris macrosiphon. The sequence continues at coordinate 67,560,457 of JAYESA010000012.1, forward strand.
GTGGAATGACTATCAGTGTGGGTTTGTGTACATGCAACATCATTGTGTATATATAATATATATTAGAATATATATCTACTTATATATATTTCCTATTATGTGATCATGGTGTTGGTGATATGGTGGCTAGTGGTGTATGCCAAGCTGAGGTGTTCATGTGAGACTGATAGATTAATATTATGCAGGGAACTAGAGTAGTGGTTTCAGTACAGCCTAGTGTAAACTGTAAACAAGAAATGTATTCAGTTGTTTGGTAGTGTACAGTGCTTAAACTGTTGTGGTTATCTGTAACCAGGTATAATTTAGACGTGTGTGTGTGTGTGTGTGTGTGTGTGTGTGTGTGTGTGTGTGTGTATGTGTGTGTGTGTGTGTGTGTGTGTGTGTGTGTGTGTGTGCGCGCGTGTGTGTGGCAAGTAGCTGTTGCTACTTGCTATTGTATCTGCTGGTTGGGGATTGAGTTTGAAGACATAGCAACAACTTGTTGCCTCAGAGCAGTAACAACAACAAGTTGGTGGGGGGGGGGGCTCGAGCACATATATTATGCTTGTGTAGTCAGGTAGTAGCAGCAGCAATGTATAGTGACACACTGCATCAATATGCATGTTACCTGCAGTTCAGATATGAGGCCGTGAGGGGAGTTGAGGTAAGTGTGAAGTGTTTAGTAGAGATACCAGTGTATCTTAAGTATCAATAGGTACATAGATATGGGTAAGGTAGAAGTTAAGATATTGATATATATATTATACGTACTGATATATAGAGTATACTAGATGCATAGGGTATCACATTACCTGCTGTATATATATATATATATATATATATATATATATATATATATATATATATATATATATATATATATATATATATATATATATAAACTAGTATTGTCTAGTATTAGCTAGATATTAGTTGTCATGAGCTAATTACCTTAGTAATCAATCTAGAAACTAAGGTATGACCTAGTATCAACTCCTATAGCCTTGTATTAGACTTAGAATTTAGGTATGGATCAAAAATTAAGGTATTGGACTACTTTGACCTAGTTTGACTAGAAATGGCCTAGAGACCATATTTTGACTCTTTTAGCATAATTATCATTTCTTACACCCAAGTGACATGATATTTCATATATAGGTCAGTGTTACACCAGTTCGGATACATATTGGTATTGTCATCTCATGATCTCAGGCGAGTACATTCTCTGACAGTTTTTCGTTTATGATATTTTCTATGTTCTTTTATTTAGTATAGATATCCTTAACTTCTTGACACGTGGTTACATGGATTGGTATTTTTTGGATCCCGTCATGAGATATTATTTTCGGTAGTTCATGGCTTTCCTGTACATATCATGTTGCTCTTGTACTTGTATGGACACTGACTCCTGAGAAGACTAGCTATATTCTTAGAGAATACTGTATTGTAACGTGCCATGGTTCGATCCACTATACAAGTCGGGTGTTGGGGAGTGTTAGTTAGATATGTGATCATACCCACCCTATACAAGTATTCATGTAGAAGTACCCTATTAGTGTTAATCATACACCTCACGTATGATTAGCCAAACCATGATTCATGTACAAGTTCCCAAGCTAATCACATATCAAAGCTAGTACTCACTCACTTAGTTAGTTATATTTCCTAACTCATGTATATGATGCTCATCTCTCTTGTACTATTTACAATATTTTTATATTTTGCATATTTTTTGCTCATGCTCTATTTATCTGGCATATTCTCTCTATTTACTGTTATATAGTCTTTATCATTTATTTGGAAGTGTTGTTAGAGGTGTGCTTCACTCCAATCCTGACTGGATATATTTTTCAGATAATTTGGATGATTGGTATCCTACACATTATGGACCTCATGTCGTACTGGGTGTAGAGTTGGAGACAGTGGCTTAGAAGGAGCCGATACAGGAAGATGATTAGCTAGTAGAAAATAGTTAGATTATTGTTGGTTATGTCTCAGTTTAGACATTTTTTTATGTATTATATTTGAGACTATTGTGCAAGTTTATTAGACTTGGTTATGATTTGAATTTGTGACTATGATTCATTTCTTTCTCTATTCCATATCATGCTACAACTTCGTCTAGTTTTATTCTGTTTGAGTTTTGATTATTATCATATTGTTTCTCCATTTGGAGTTGAGATATCAAGACAGGTACATTATATATTGTGTGAGGTATTTAGATAGTATAGTTGACCTAGACAGCATTCTACCGTCGATGCTACGACATAGGCTAAGCGTACCCACGTTTTCGTACCCTTACACCGGGTGCGGGTCATGACAAAAAATTGCTCTGAACTATTTGAAATTTGGTGCAACTTTTATGCGAATATCAAAACATAATTTGGTATTCCAATTAAATGTCTTCGAAGTGACAATGGTCGTGAATATATGTCTCGTGAGTTCAATTCACATATGTCTAGACATGGCATCATCCACCAAACTTTATGTCCATATACGCCATAACAGAATGGTGTGGCCTAACGTAAGAATTGTCATCTCTTAGAAACGACTTGTGCTCTTATGTTTCAAGCACGTATTCCTAGAATATTTTGGTCGAATGCGATACTTACATCATGCTATCTTATTAATCGCATGTCATCGTCGGTTTTCAATGGTGCTACTTCCTTTTCTAGGCTATATCCCGAACGAGAACCGTTTCCTCTACCTCTTAAAATCTTTGGTTGCTTGTGTTATGTTCGGGATACCCGACCAACCTTTTCTAAACTTGATCATAAGATAATCCAATATATTTTCCTTGGGTATCCTAAAGATCAAAAAGGGTACCGTTGTTTTTCACCTACCCTGAACAGTTATTTTTTTTCTCAGGATGTTACTTTCATTGAAACCGAGTTTTCTCCACTTCCACAAACTACAGGTCCAATGCCCCAATTTATACAGAAGAGGATTTTTTGTTTTTTCCTGTTTAAACACAACAACCCCTCGTAAGGGTGCCATCCCCTACCGAGACAGTATTCTGGTCTGACGGTTTGCTGATACTGATTCAGTCATCACCGATACCGTCCGAATGAGTGTCGCAGATGGTGCCTCCACCTATAGTCACAGAGCTATCATCCTCTCTAGCTCCACTAAGTTGCCTCTGCATGTTCCTCCAACTCGATCTCATCGTTCCTATCGTGATAATCCCTTGTATATTGAAAACTATAAAGGGTTTGAGAGTCACACTCGGTCCTTGATAACTATAATTGATGGGATTATTATTTCCAATTCTGTCGAGGAGGGTCTCAAACATCCCGGTTGGCGTACTGGTATGGAATTGGAGATGAAAGCGCTTCAGGAGAACCATACTTGGGACTTGGTAGATTTGTCGCCTGGTAAACATGTTGTCGGTTGCAAATGCATGTTCGCGATCAAAGTAAAACCAGATGGCACCCTTGATCGACTAAAGGCTCGACTAGTGGCTAAAAAATATTCTCAGACTTCTGGTGAGGATTATTTTGAAACATTCTCCCCAGTTGCCAGGATGACCTCTGTACGCGTACTTTTGGCCTTAGCTGTTTGCTATAACTGGCTACTACTTTAGCTGGATATCAATAATGCCTTTCTCTATAGGGATCTTGACGAATAAGTATATATGGTGCAACCTCCCGGGTTCGTTGCAAGGGAGGGTAAAGTATATTATCTGAGGAAGGCCCTCTATGGTCTCAAATAATTACCTTGTGCATTGTTTGGTCGGTTTACAGATGTTGTAACTCAGTTTGGCATGTGTCAATCGAAGAAGGATCATTCAATATTTTACCGAAAGACATCGGCTGGAAGGATACTACTTGGTGTTCATGAGACGACAATCAGGGCATTACAGGACTGAAGAAGTTTATGGGAGAACAGTTTCGAAAAAGGGATATGGGATCGTTAAACTACTACTTGGGTGTTGAAGTCGTACGAGAAAAGAAGCACATTATCATATCTCAGAGGAAGTATGTGCAAGAAATACTAAATGATGCAGGAATGATGCAAGCCAGGGGAGCAACGTCGCCAATAGACCCAAGAGAAAAGTTACTCCCCGACAAGGGGTTACTAATGACTAATCTGGATCAATATAGCCGAGTGGTTACAAAACTCAACTACTTGGCAGTTATGACTCGTCCAGATATTTCTTTTGCCATTAGTGTCACGAGTAGATTTATGTCTTCTCCATGAGTTCTAAATTTGCAAGCAGTTCTCAAAATTTTGCGCTATCTAGTCTAGAATCCTGGAAAAAGAATTCGCATAGATAACTAGGAATATACAAATGTTGAGTGATTTACCAATATTGACTGGGGTATAAGCCTGACAGATAGACGATCTACATCAGGTTACTCGGTATTTATCGGCAAAAACTTGGTATCGTGGAAGAGCAATAAGCAGAGTGTGATCGTACGATCAAGTTCTAAAATAGAATATCGAGCCATTGCTCATGGCACGGCAAAAGTGTTATATCTGCAGCATATTCTACAAGAGCTGGAAAAAGAAGCAGAATCTAAAGCAGCAGATATGTGATATGATAACTAATCTTCTATCCATATTGCTACCAATCATGTATTTTATGAAAGGACGAAGTATATTGAAATTGATGTCACTCCGTTTGTGATGAGTATAAAAAAGGATGATAAAGTTTTATCACGTGAGGATCGGTGATCAGATAGCCGATATATTTACAAAATCTATTTTGGGTCATCGGGTATAATTTTTGTGTAACAAGCTAGGCATGATCGACATATATGCTCCAGTTTGAGAGTGGGTGTTAAGTGTTATATTAGTAATGGGCTTTATTCCCCCATCGGGTAGAATAACAGAGAGAGGGATTAGCCTCTCATATATATATATATAGTCTTCTCATCAATAAAAATTATTCCATTATTCTAATTCTACAACTATCTACTCGGAACGACATATCGTTGTAGAGTTCTGGAGGATTGCTACCCCTAGCTTCAAGAGTCTGCTTAGGTCTCAAGGAAGTACTAACCCCAGTTGTTGATAGTTTCTCCTTCGAGAGGGTACCCAGGAAAACTCCTTCTGTATGTACTGCTGCTTGTCTCTACCTTCTCGCTACACTAGCTGAAAGTAGAGGATTGGAGGTGCTGGACTTCTGACCTCCCCCTATGGAGCGAGATTTCCAAGCAGAACAATGCGAGGCGATAGGCATCTCCTCCTCCTCTAGTACTTAGACATATTTTTTGGAATGCTGTCGAATGGGTGCTCTTTGTTGCAGTCGTTGAAATGTTACTGCCTGTTTGCAGAAATTGCTACTTTAGCACTGCAGCAGTTGATGGTAATATTGGCACAATAGTACCCTGGATGGGGCCACTCACATACCGTAGTTGCTTTCCTTGCCTGGTACTTGTGATTGATCATGTCGCGTAAGTCAGGCGAAGGATGGTTTACCTTTACACCCTCCTTATTAGCACAGGTAGACCGAGCAAATGGGTGTGTAGGTGATATTTTTGCTCCCTGACCTAGGGTTCGTACAAAAACTTTCCCCAAGTCTCTAGTGGAAGACTTTTCAGACTAACCTTATCCATTTTCTACTACAGGCTGGACAGATGGGTCCGTCATTTATAACTTTCCGCCAGGGGCACGCATAACAGTTAGCAGAGCCTGCTGACGGTCAGCTAAATGAGTAGTTGTCCGAGCTTGGCGAGCTCGTACTGTCCTTGACTTTTTAATCTTAACACACACTAGTGCATAGTATGAAGAGTCCAAGTCTATATATTTCCCTTTTCTTAGTATGGCATGTGGAATCATCGCCGCATGAGCTTCGGTTGAAGAGTGAACTTTTGTTGCCGTCGAGGTCGCATATAGCCTTCTACCTGTGTTTGGAGCCTAATGCCGTATGAGCCTTCTTATGCGGACTTTAATGTGGCCGCATGGAACATGCCTTAGCACTCGAACTCCTGGCATCGTAGTGTTTTTCTCTGCCAAATCTCAACTGTTGAGCACTTTCCTTGTCAGAAGAGGCTGTCGCATGAGTGGGGAGAGCTCATATGGACGCATGATGTGTGTTTCTTATAGCAGGGAGAGAGATGGGGAGCGCATGCTCCAGAGTTGGGCGAGGCTCAATGGTCGTGGCTACCCATGTCATGTTTGTCTTCTTAGGCTTTGCCAGCCTTGGCGAAGCGCTGGCCTCAGAGAGCATTTCCTCGAAGGCTTGTCGATCGATACGTACAACTAGCATCTTCTGGGTCGAACCCAGCTTCGACACGTTAGACTATGTCAAGACCTTCTCATCAGAGGAGAAGGATATCCCCAGCAGAGTCGACACCTTGTTTGCGATCTCAAGTGTTGAAAGGAAGTTGGTTGAATACAAACAAAAGAAGTACAAAAAAATTCTAGACAGAATATCTAAGTATAATATTTTTTGATCTGGGGAATGTGACGATGGAGATTGAGTACTGTAGCGACTCCTTTACTCCGTTGATAGTCCGACGAGGGAATGGAGATGCTCACCTCTTTTCTCTCTTCTGAGCTTGTGCCTATGTACGTTGCCCTGTATGCCTGATCTCTGAAAAAAGGACCCTGGAAACGTCCAAGTTTCTCCTATTTATAGCCATTATACTGATGGACTCATGCGTGGGCATATACTATGCGCCTCTGCTTGGTGGCCACATGTGGCTCCTCAACAGAATATGGTTGCAACTGTGGTCACATATCACAGTCGGGATGCCACATGGCATTAGTTGTGATATATTATTGATAAATATCGGTTGGGAGATGGGGTCAATTTTTACCCATTGCATGCGTGACTTTGGTCAACTAGACACATGTCAGCACTGATTGTTGGAAGATATTTTTGGCTGCAATAGAAAAGATCTTGCAGGCTGGGGGACACATGGAGTCATGGCCGCATATGTGCTCTCATCCGACCTGGGTCTTTTGGACACTTTGGCTGCATGGAGTCGAGGACGCATGGAGTCGTGGTTGCATACGTGATCTCGTCCGATCTAGGTCTGATGGACACTTTGGCTGCATAAGGATGAGGATGCATAGAGGCATGGCTGCATACGGGTGAATATGTGGCACTGTACGCCTGTAAAAGTCATTAATGTGCTAACGTAAATTTTTGTCTCTTTATGTGCCGCCTCTTTCATGATTCGCGAAGCGTTCAGTGCAATAAATATTATGTCAGAACTTTATGACAGGCAATAAATGATGTGTCAGGAGATCTTATGCGGCCCCTAACTCTATGGTTTTTCAGGCTGCATGGATGCTTTTACAGGCTATGCGGCTTGTCTTCATTTCGAGGGCGCATGGGCTCTATGCGGCATGCCTTCACCAAGTTAGGTTCTGAGGGTACTTTTTCTTTGGCACATGGCTTCGTATGAGTTTCGGTATACGTCTTAATGTATGAGAGCATATTTCTTTGATATCTTCCATGCTTATAGAGTAGGGAGGCTTCTCGCCTAACTCAACAAAACTAAACAGGTTGAATTAGTTACATGCACCATCTATTATGTTTTCTTTCTAGTCTTGCCTTAGGATCAGTTTTATGGCATAGGATATAAGCCTAACTTGTGTTGCAGTATGTCGTACGATATAAGGGTAACACAGCAAAACTTACCAACTTACTATTCGTCCTTCCCTGTCCAAGGTAAATCAAGTTAAGCAATACATACAAAATGAAATAAAATGAAAGCATACGCATACACAACTTAGTGTTATGGGCGTGTTCTTGCCTCAGGAGAATTAATTACTCAATTTACTCAAATATGTTATAGTTAGATTGATTTAGATGTGTTATTTAGATTCAGATTCAGATTCAGATTACTTGTTTTAATGCAATGACTCGCACGTGGATTATCACAATAGAGCTGACTTAACTATATGAAAGGTCACTAGCATAGCCATAAATGATGAGTTATAGTCTCTGATGAAATATGGTGCAACGATAGATACAAGAGAGCCATTGCACGCAGATATATAAGAGCCATTGTATGCGATTTCACTTATTCAGATGAATATCAGAAAGTGGGCGGGTAATCAAACATAGGTAGTGACTACCAAGGCTCCTGAACCTGATATTATGTTGCCCCCAACGGGCTATCTGAACTAGCCACCGTCGGAAATGCAATACCCCAATATTCCTCCTAGACCGGCACGATCCTAGTGACCCGTGATGGTTTGAGGAATCCGATACTCGTGTACAAGTTGTCATGACCATGCATGTTATTTCTCTTTTTTCAGTATAGTTCAATTCAGTTCAGTTCAGTTCGATTTAGTTTGGATTATTGACTGGGTTGGCGGCACTCCATGCAGCGTCGGTAGCGAGCCCCGCTATACATCCTGACATACCCGTCTATAATATTTTTGATAATTTTATTCATTATTCCTTATCTTTATTTATTTCATTATGCATCTTCCATTGCGGAAACCATCTTGGTAGCCTTATGGTCCCGTAGCCTTTTCATGTTTTCGTTACTTAGCTCGGAATGACTATCTTGATAGTCTTCCTGCATCAAATGAGTGAACTGTATTCCGTGGCATGCTCTAGGCCATGGCGTATTCTAAGTGATATGCCTTCATATATATAATTGAATAAATAAGGAAATCTACTTGAAACATAAGAGGTGCTACTAGCGCGAGCATGAAGGTGCAGTACGAGAGTTAACTAAAATTTTGAGTTTATTTCCATGTTCTATACAAATATATAAAGAGTAGGATTATTCCCTTATCTAGGTGTGTTGGACTCTTTTATTAGCATGCAAGGGTTATCACCTAACGATCTAGCATATATCATCTGTATTTTAACTGTGCAAGCTAAGCAAAGACAGGCTCATCGGAGCCACCCACCGTAGCGATGTATCGCATTGGCCGAGCGAGACTCTGAGCGCGCCTTTGAAAAGTCTGTCTGAACTTCTAAAGGGCCAAGTCTGAATGCCTTTGCATCAAATAAGTCATTTTACAGAGCAAGACGGGTCAGGTCATCGTACTTACACTGTTTGATTCGTCTCTCCATGTTGAGCGGAGCGGGTCGTTACATTATACACCACTCAAAAAAATTCTTACCCTCGAGACTTCCTGAGCGAAACTCATCCTACCGTTCTTCCATCAATATCATGTGCATGCCTTAGTCAATTTCTATCGAACGATTCTATCATTCGATGCTACCAATCTATACTCAACTTGATCGTGGAATTCACCGACTTGATCACTATTGCGCCTAGCGCAGAACCGCATTACTATCGAATCAAACTCAAGCATATTTCTTCGTGTCATTAGACCCGTTCGTACACAACTTCCTATTGGTTTTCCTTATTTTTTATCACACGTGTGTTTAGACTATTTTATTAAATGACTCTATCACTCAATTTGAGCTGACTCTATCTACTCGATTATCGCATTCTCTGACTCAGTCTCTAATGCGCCTTAGCGCAAAACAAAATCGTTCAATACTAGGTATGTTAAAATTTACCGCGTACGAAAATCTTAGGCTGAGGCTAACTTATCCAAATTGCTAAACTCCACCATGTGCATCTGAACATCTTCACCTGCAGCTGCATTCAAGTTTAGCATATCGCTGAGTCTGGATCGTACATATATTTTAGGCGTCCCCCAAATATATGCATTTCAACCAAGCTTAGCGATAGCAAAGTCAAACAAGCTACTAGTGAATAATTTCTTCGAGCAACATGATTTTGTTCCCAAGTACTCTTGCGTTATGAAACTACAATGTTACCTCTAGCAGGGTCGATCAAAATCTAAGTTAATTCGAATCCAACTCAAAACCAAGCATTGCACTACCATCAAGCATGTCTTCCAAGCAACGATTCAATTCGTAATCCCAACTTTACTTGAACATCACCAACTCCTATCATAAGCATTCCAATTCTTATCATTTATTTCGTTAGTGTCAAACACACTTCACTAGCGTACACTCTCAGTTCCAAGTCCTAACTCTACATCTTGCTGTCCCAGTTCTTACTGTCTTACTGAGGCAATTCTTCTAAGTCGTTCACATAAGTTCTATCACTCGACATAGGGTCATTTTCCTAACCACTAGGTCGGCTCACAAGGTCATAGGTACAGTTCAAGTTCGTGAATCACCGTGCAAATTCGTTGCACGATGCTCACCCTAATTTTCTAAGGTCAAACCATTATTAATTTATACAGGATAACCCAAGCTCACTTCACTTAGAATTCTAAATATTGAGCATAGATCATCTTACTCCCATCACGCATTCATTGCACAGGGTACGAGTTCGTTCAGCAAAGCCATTCTTAAGGTGAGTTCATTCAGTAAAAATCGCCAATATATCAATGTCATACGTCAAACCAAGCGATCCGCATAGTTTATCTTCTAATGTATATGATAGAATCCACCTATCCATTTTCTAAGTCTAGATAACCAAGTCATGATTCAATCTATAAGTCATCGATCTCAATCATAAACTCTAAGTCATCCGACACAATTCATATATTTGCTTGCAAAACCCACAGAAATAACTTGATTCAAATTTTGACTAAATATCATGTCCCGATCTCCCACAAATTCGATCATCCCTGCTAGACGTAAAATTAGTACGCCAACCCTCCCAGGGAAAAATCGTCCTCATCCGGCGTAACACCGTCATCATAATTTCCGTAGCCAAATTATCCAAAAAAATTATGTTATCATTTGATCAATTCGTAGTCCAACATCTAGTATTACTCAAAAGAACCAAGTTCAAATCTTCAATTTGATAACCTACTTATCATTTATCCAACTAGAAAATTCTTGAGCCAAACTCTATTCACCTTCGTTACGTTCTATTTCATCGAGTTCGTCTGCATAATCATTGAACATGCCAGGCCCTGGTCTTACATGAGTTTGATCACCCCGCCGAACGTGAAATCACTACGCCAATGCTCCCGCGGGATAATCTTCCTCATCCGGGCCTGATGTCGAGTGATATCTTTCGAATTAGATTCAAGATCGACTAATCAAATTCAATATAAAATCCGTTATCGCTAACTCAAATCATCAAACAACACAATCCCTTAACTTATATCAATTCATGCTATCTTTCAACTATCATTATCGTATCAACTCATTCGACTTCAAAACTAAAATATCGATACTAAATCCTCTGAGACATTCTATATCTTCCAATCTTGATTTTCCATATGCGATATCTTTTATTCGCACTTTTGTTCCTGTAAACCCCCTCAATTGTTTCTATAGATAGTCTGGTATGGGATAAAAAATTTTGGTTTAGCAGCAGATGATTGAGGTTTAGAGTAAGGTTACAGATGTCTGATTATTTTTAATTAAACCCTCGGCGCCCTACCGTTGTTAAAATATTCGGAGCCCAACATCAGCCCATAAATTCTAACATATTATTGCACTCTTGACTTGACACGCCAATTTAGGCGCTGGACTTTTCTGTCGCTCAAAATCATATTTCCTTGTGCTATAAATTAATTGCATAATTTTCCGTAACCGAAATCTTTATTTAATTTCGTGCCGCGCACCTGTGTCGTTACCATCTGTTTTTAGACACCAACTCAACCCGTTGAGCCAGACCAATTAAAGGGTCCAAGACTGATACCAAGCCTACACCATTCCTGACCCTTATGTCACTCTCAATTGAGATCTCAGTACACCCATTTGATTTAAGAGCACAAGACGATTTATTCTAATTAAATTGGGGATACCAACTTTGACTAATACCATTTAATCGCCATTTAATTCCAATGCCCATTTAATTAAGCCCATGCAAAACACACAATACCCCCTCACCCTACAAAACACCAAACACCAATTCCCCCATAATTTTTTCATTATTTCATGTGTTTGTGCAAATACCCGAACTTAAGGGGCTAAATTGCAAATGTTGTGACATGTGGCATACCCTCATTGGTCAAGACCAAATGAAGAGGCCACCCCTCTTCTTTGACCGGTCAAGCCTTCTCCCCCTCTCTTTTGGATGAAGAAACAAATCCCTTCATATGAAATCACCACCACCAATTTGAATTGGGCCAATCCCCACCATCCAATCCTCACACCCCTCCCCTTATTTAATGTCTCCATCACTACTCTTCCCCCAAGGCTGGCCCTAATCCCCATGCCTAGAGAAACTCCCCCTCCATCTCTCTCTCCTCCCTCTTCATTACACAACCGTAGGTTGTAGTTTCCATTTTCTTCTTCTTCTTCCTTTCTTCTTCTCCTTCTTCCTTCCTTCATCTCCTTCCTTGGAGAGCTGCTGCCCAGGCCGGCCACCCACACCTAGGTCGAGATCCCCGCTCCGGCCAGGCTTTGCTACAGCGACTGCCGAGCTATCTTCGCCCTTCCATCGACGTTCTCCAACAAACCGAACTCGGCCACTGAATGCTGATCTTCTTCAGCGGCCTACTGTATTCTCGTCACCACCACGACAATCCTCCCCATCACTTCCTCACCATTAAACCATAACCATTATCACCCACCCAAGCACGCTCATCGCAGTTGCGTCTAGCGTCGACTGTCGCCACCGCCTACCACCGGTCAGATCCAGACCTAGGCAACAACTCCTCGGATCCGACGACCATCTCGGCAGCCCACGATTCACCTGCACACCTTCCAATGGCTACCTCGAGTCTTCTTCGTCGGATCCGTGCCCGCAACCGTCCCCGCGGTTTCATCCTTCTGGCGTTGTATTCGGCGTCCCTTCCAACCTCCCCATAGCCACTCCTCCTTCTCCAACTGCGAAACACCGCCGCCCATCCACCGCTGATGTATTCCCGGCCGCTGACGAAGTCGACTTCACCGAGCCGACTGCCCGAGCCCCTCTCTGCAGCATCCCTCTAACTGGCCAACATTACTACCACCGCCCTGACCAGTCTCCCCATCCCCGGCGCTGCCTCGAGCACCTCCCTCTCCGGCATCCGCCATTGCTACCACCATCGACTTCACCAACGCCACCTCGCCGAGGTGAAACACTCCCCCCCCTCTCTATATGTTTATATATTATTTAGTGTAGTGTAGTGATCTTGTGATAATGATGGGTGTTTAGGGTTTAATGTTGAGTTTAGGGTTATTTTCATAAGTATTAACATGAAATTAATGGATATACAAGGAGATAGGGTTTGAGGATAAATGGATCTTTGTTTAGGGTTATAATTATATTGGAAATTTTGAGGATAAAATACATGGTTAATAATTAGGGTTTATAAATGCTAGGTTTGAAATATTAGGGTATTTCATTTGACTTATGCATATTGTTATTAATGATGAGCAGTTTAATTGGTTGTGAAAAGACGTTGTGATATCAAAGCAATGATTGATATTGAGAGCTAATATTTTAATGAGGAAACACTGATGGAAATTGAGGAGCTGGTGATTGTTGTATAGTAGTGTGTAATATTGAACCAATAGCCATGCATGGACGTTCGATGAAAAATGATGAACATAATTACGTAGCAGTTTTATTGAGAAATTGAAAAGATTGTATATGTCTGAGGATTTGATCAGGGTTTGATTAACTGAGTATTGTGATGAATACAGTAAGATTGAGGTTGGGTTTGATGATATTGTACAGATGATTAATTTGATTTGATGTAACGTACCAATAGTCAACCTTGGTCAACCCTCTAGCGTCGTGTCCCTATAAGTTGTAGTTGAGTCTGAGCATATGTTAGACGTGAGTCACATCTTATTTCAGTCTTGTGATAGTTCATTAATTGAGTTTGTATCTCGTCTCTAGGTACTATGGGACCTGCGGACTTGGACGTTGTACCGGATCTCCAACTTCAGCAGCCGGACCCAGGCAAGTGTACCTTGCCACCCTGTATTTCAGTTACAGATATTTATTATTTCATTATATACATTATGCGCATGTTTGATTAAGATCGTTACTTCGCGTCCGGATCACAACCGGGTGCAGACGTTCGTCGTAACGTCTTGTAACGAATGTTAGATGTTCGTAACCCTTCGATGTACGTACCTGAGTATATCTTCACCCCAGGACACATTTATACACTATTATCATGCCAGATTTCTGTATCCTGATACTGATATCATGACCGAAGACTGGGATGACCTTAGGGTCGCGTCTGTTGAGTTATTTTTGTGTGACGAGACTGTTAGATAGAGGTTCAAGTTTAACGCATAATCGTTGACCGCTTAGGATGGGGAAGACAGTTACTAGATGTTTGGGCTCCTCTGCATGCGCTTATATATATATATATACTATATTCTGTAGTGATCCTGTATCTAGAGTAGTTATATCACCCGTGTGACTCTGTGCTCGGAGCTACGGTACGCCCCGTGTGTCTCTGTGTTCGGAGCTACAATTTTATTTTGGACAGCCCACGCATCGAACATTGTCTTCAAACTATGTCTCACTTAGTTTGGTTATGCTAGATTACACCGTTATTGCACTTGTACTTTTTGTTGTACTTTGGCATGCTGTATTTTTGTACCTTGTTATGTCCCTCTAAGGACTTGGTCCCCTATCAGTTTTGCAGCATAGACGATTACAGAGCATTTGGAGTTGCTGATGGAGTTGCATGTCTTACGGGTATTGTACCACGTACTCATTTCATTTCTACCGGTATTATGGTTACTTTATTCATATTGATTATTCATCTGCTGTTGTAGCCTAGTTTTTGTAGACTCATCTCTTCTCGAGTCTATTCGAGTTTGTGTGTTATTGGGCGACTGACTTTAGCACATGTAGCTCTTTATTGTATATTGCTGTACTTTGTGGATTGGGACATAGATGTTTACATTTACTGGATTTTTAGATAGTGCCCTTTATTATACAGCTTATACATATTCGAGTCAGACCAGAGTCTTGTCGAATGCGTAGCTGGCGTGTCGTGTATTCCTAGTCCTATGTATTTTGGGACTGGGGCGTGACAGTTCCAATAGCGCTAACTTCGATCGCATCTTCGAGTATTACAATCTCAAACTTAAGTTTGAATCCATTCGATTAAATTCAAAATCGTATGTACGATCCACTAACAAATTTCGACCAAGATATCCATTCATTCCATCACTCTAAATCCTTATTCGATACAGTATTTGATTTCCATAACTCATTCACGAATTATCTGAACGAACTTTAAATAAGATATTCTAATTCATGACTATCTAAAATACTCATTCTAAGGCTTTGTATCAAACACTTCGCTTGCTGATCGACTCATTGCTACCCAATAATCCTCGATTTGCTCAATATTTTCAAGATAATCCATTCATTTCAAGATGATCCATACACCACTCAAGGTTCGAGCCATTACCAAATCCTCGAAATCTACTCTATCCATAAATTGTTTACTCGTTCCCGAGGCTATTGCATACACCACTCAGGGATCAAGTCATCTAATTAAATTCTCAATCGCGTTCGTGTCGTTCACTCGCATATCCATCCAAGCCACTCCTTAAAACTTATGCGTGATCCCTTGCATCGCCTCGATAGCCTTAGGCTCGTATATACCTCTATCGATAGTCATCCACACAAACCATATTTTGGTTTACAACTTACCGACATGAATAACCTTTCAAAATATTCCTTAACATATAAGCATGATCCTCTATATTCACCTTAGTGATAGTCCGATAACATCTCTATCGATTTCCATTCTGAGTCCAATTTATCCTCATCTGAACGATATCTGAATCTCACTCGCAAACTTGCTCGCACGAAAGGGTCTAGGTGCACGATACTTAGCATGACTTAGCCAAAAGTTTGTATGCATAGCTATCTCGGCCAAACAATATTCTAGTATCGTACACTAACTTGCTAGTATAAACGTAAAGCCATACGGGTCCGCATGTAACTTGCTAACTCAAGCACGAGTTTACTCACATAAGGTCCAACATAACTTGGCACAAAGGCCTTCGCATAACTATCTCGTTTAGCCAACTACATGCACATTTAAAATATTTAGACTCATTGTATGGAATATCCTATGGGATAATGAGAGAGAGTGTGTGTGTTTGTACATAACTAATGAACAAAGTTCGAGACTGAGAAAATTGATACGAAACCAAGGACGTAAACTCATGCTCTGATACCATATTGTCATGTCCCATCGACCGAACATCCTCGGTTGGACGTGATGTCGGACGAGCCTAAGTTACACCCGCACAAGGCAGGCACCTAAAACGATCATTTAAACTAAGCCACAGAGTCGTACAGATTATCCTAGTGCAGCAAAAGTTTGAATAAACACAAGTATGAAGTAAAATAGATCTCTTTATTGATATTGAAAAAATATTACAAGCTGTATTAGACCGAGATTACAAGTCGCTCAAGCTCTCTCTCAAAACATAAAAGTATGCCAAGTGGTTTACAACATAGGAGTGATACATAAGCGATGTTCCAATACATTACGTCATATATATGATGCTTTAGCTCCGTCCGCAATGCTATAAGGCTCCAGAGTTAGCTCTATGCCTTAGCGCGCATTCGAGGGAATACTCCTCCCCGAACGAGGTTCTCTCGCACCCTACAAGCAATCTGATAGGTTATCAGTATATTGAATGCACTGTTGGAGATGCTTCTCGCCCAACTCAACAAAACTAAATACGTTGAATTAGTTACGTGCACCATCTATTATGTTGTCTTTCTAGTCTTGCCTTAGGATTAGTTTTATGGCTTAAGATATAAGCCTAACTTGTGTTGCAGTATGTCGTACGATATAAGTGTTACACAGTAAAACTTACCAACTTACTATTCGTCCTTCCATGTCTAAGGTAAATCAAGTTAAGCAGTACATACAAAATGAAATGAAAGCATACGCATACACAACTTAGTATTAAGGGCGTGTTGTTGCCTCAGGAGAATGAATTACTTAATTTATTCAAATGTGTAATAGTTAGATTGATTTAGATGTGTTATTCAGATTCATGTTCAGATTACTTGTTTTAATGAAATAGCTTGCACGCGGATTTTCGCAATCGAGCTGACTTATCTATATGATAGTTTACTGGCATAGCCATAAAGGATGAGTTATAGTCTCTGACAAAATATGGTGCAACGCTAAAAATAGGAGAGCATTGAATGAAGATAGAGAAGAGTCATTGTACGTTATTTCGTCGATTCAAATGACTATCAGAAAGTGGGTGGGTAACCAAGCGTAGGTAGCGACTACCAAGGCTCCCGAACCTGATATTATGTTGCCCCCAATGGGCTATCAGCACTAGCCACTATCGGAAATACAATACCCCAAGATTTCTCCTAGGCCAGCATGATCCAAGTGACCCGACGATCATCCGAGGAATTCGATACTCGTGCATGAGTTATCCGTGACCATGCATATTATTTCTTTTTTCTAAGTACAGTTCAATTCAGTTTAGTTCAGTTCAGTTCAATTTATTTCAGATTATTGACTGGGTTGGCGGCGCTCTATGCAGCGTGGGTAGTGAGCCCCGCTACACGTTCCCGACATACTCGTCTATAATCTTTTCTTCTTTCTTTTATTTCTTTCATTATACAACTCCCATTGCGGGAACCATCTTGGCGGTCTTATGGTCCCGTAGCCTTTCCATATTTTTATTACTTGGCTCGGAACGACTATCTTAATAGTCTTCCTGCCTCAAATGAGTGAACCATATTTTGTGGTGTGCTCCAGGATATGGCGTAGTCTAAGTGATAATCATGTATATATATAATTGAACATACAAGAAAATCTACTTAAAATATAAGCGGTGTTACTAGCGCGAGCATGAAGGTGCAGTGCGAGAGTTAGCTAAAATTTTGAGTTTATTTCAATGTTATACACAAACATATAAAGAGTGGGATTATTCCCTTAGCTAGGTGCGTTGGACTCTTTTATTAGAATGCAAGGGTTATCACCTAGCGATCTATCATATATCGTCCGCATTTTAACTCTGCAGGCTAAGCAAACATAGGTTTATCAGAGCCATCCACTGTAGCGATGTATCGCATCGGCCGAGCGAGACTCTGAGAGCGCCTTTGAAAAGTTTAAGTCTGAACTTCTGAAGGGCCAAGTTTGAATTCCTTTGCATCAAATGAGTCATTTTACGGAGCAAGGTGGGTCGGGTCATCGCACTTGCGCCGTTTGATTCGGCTCTACGTGTTGAGCGGAGCGGGTCGTTACAAGTTTGGTAAGTTTACTAAGAAAATTCTACCCTTAAAGATTACTTTATTGTCATATTAACTGCATGTAATTTCTGGTGTTGAAATATTCCACCGAAAGGGTCGGTGAACCCTGAGAATTCTTTGGAGGGTTGCTCCGGATCATTTATATACACTGTAAAAATATTTGGGGTCCAGAATAGAAAGAAGACTGCCAAAATTTTCAAGAATTTTCAATGTTAGCCAATTTTATATCCAAAAATTAGTTAGACCTATTTAACCGAATCCATACAAATTTTGAGTCAATTCTCTTAAAGACGAACTTGTGATTTAAACTTAAGTTATAGAGGTCGAATCCCTTTAGAACTTAAGACACGTAGGACACAAACACATAGACATGCAAGCAAAACCTAATCATGTATATCTTGTGTTTCTGCTAGAGAAAATCCTATTATCAAATTTGATAATATCATGTGTTCAATCATGTTTTCATTTATAAAGCGAGCAAGATATTGAGATTATGATATCATATATTTCTATCATGTTTTAATAAGAAAGAGAATAAAGTATTAAGAATTTGATATCATGTGATTATGTCTTGATTAATTCAAAGAAAGAACAAGTATTGAAATCCTATATTACAGTATGATCCTTGGTGGAAAGGAAGAAAATATTGAATAATAATCTCATTATTCGTGGTACTTAAAAGCAAAAATCGAGATTCAAGATTCATACTTGTGCCCAACATAAAGCAAGAGATAATTGAATCTTTGATGACTGACAATATTGACAATAAAGTCAAAACAAAGATTATTGATCTTCTTGATCAGGATGAATTTAATAATATAATTCAAAAACATAGTAATGAGGATTATAATATATCTGAAGTAATATCTAGATATAAAAGTAGACAAACGAAACCTGGAATAATACAGGAGCTTCGGTCTGAAATAGCATCTTTAAAAATAGAGATTAAACTTCTGAAATATCAAGATAGGTTAATTCAGAAGAGATTAGAGCATATTGAGAATGCTAATATAGCAAGAAACGAAGCTATCCTATTTGAACAAGGAGAATCTTCTAAAGAACCTGATTCTCAAGATTATTTAGTTGAATCTTCTAAAGGAGAACCTGAAACATAAGAAAAGAAGAGAGAACTTTTTACAAAAAATGGATCTATTCATTACCCATAAGTGGTATATTAAGATAAATTTACTCATTAATAATGAGTATCATATCACTAATTTAATTGCACTAGTTGATAGTGGTGCCGACTTAAATTGTATTAAAGAAGGTATTGTTCCAATCAAATATTGTGAACGAACTTCTCAAACTATTAGTGCTGCTAATAATAAGACATTAACCACTCCCTACAAGATTAAAGATATTAATATATGTAAAGATACAATATGTATCCCTTTAAATTTAATTGTGTAAATAAAATATCTCAGCATGTCATTCTAGGAACTCCGTTTCTCGAGAGACTTATGCCAATTCAAGAAATAAATAGAGAAGGAATTAAAAGTAGCCATAAAGGCAAAAGAATAACTTTTGAGTTCATAGTTAATCCAATTGTTAGAATATTAAATGAAATTACTTTAAAAGAAAATCAGATTAACTTCTTAAAAGAAGAAATTGCCCAAGTGAATATATTTCAGCAATTAAAGAAGTTGAAAATCCAACAGAAGATTAAATTAATTGAAGTGGACTTTAAATTGTAAACTTTTTGTAATATCTCAAATGCTTTCTGGGACAGAAAATAACACATCGTTACTCTTCCTTATGAGGATTCTTTTAATGTAAAGGGCATCCTTACCAAGGCTAGACCTTGTCAGATGAATCAAGAATATCTTGAACTTTGTAAAAAAGAAATTCATGATTTATTGCATAAAAAATTGATTAGAAGATCTTACTTCCCAAGGAGTTGTACAGTATTTTATGTAAATAATAATGTTGAGAGGGAACGAAGTATCCCTAGATTAGTTATCAATTACCAAACTTTTATTAAGGTTCTTAGATGGATAAGATGTCCAATCCTTAATAAAAGGGATCTTCTAAATAGAAATGTTAATGCCAAAATTTACTATAAATTTGACATAAAATAAGGTTATCGGCAAATACAAATTAATAAAAAAATAGGTATAAGACTACTTTTACTGTTACTTTTGGACATTATGAATGGAGTGTCCTACCATTTGGTATAAAAATGCTCCTTCTGAATTTCAAAATATTATGAATAAAATATTCATTCAGCACCCTAATTTTATATTATCATATATTGATGATATACTTATCTTCTCTAATACGATTGAAGAACACTTTAAATATTTGAAAATATTCAAACATCTTGTAATAAAAAATAATTTGGTTATTTTTTTCTCCTAAGATGAAACTATTTCAGCAGGAAATAAGATTTCTAGGACACAAAATTATGAATAACACAATTATTTCTATTAATATAAGTATAGAATTTGCTTCTAAATTTTCAGATATGATAACTGATAATAAGCAGGTACAAAGATTTTTAGGTGCATTAAATTGTCTCTGAATTCTATAAGAACATAATTAATGATACAAAAAAATTGTATCAAAGATTAAAGAAAAAGCATGCTCCTTGGAGTAATGCTCATACTTAAGCAATAAGAATAATTAAGCAAAAGGTTAATAACATGCCTTGTTTACACTTAGCCAATGTTGAGTGGTTTAAAATTGTAGAAACTGATATACTAGTATTATCGGTTATGGCGGTATACTAAAACAAAAAAATCCTGAAAATAAGAGAGAAACTCTTATCAGATATCATTCTGGTAAATGGAATGACGCTTAGCTTAATTACTCTACTATCAAAAAATAAATTATTTCCATTATACAATGTATCCATAAATTTTAGGATAAATTATTGAATCAAAATTTCTTACTATGAATAGACTGTAGTTCTGCTTAAATTGTCTTAGAAAAGTAAGTTAAAAATTTAGCATCTAAGCAAATATTTGCTAGATGGAAAACTGAATTATCTATATTTGATTTTGATATAGAATTTATTAGAGGTATTGAGAATCCTCTTCCTGACTTTCTTACTCGTGAATTCTTGCAGAATTATGAATAGAAGAAACTGAAAGCAACCATTGGTGCCATGACCCCTTAATCCTCGCAAGAATACTCCCCAGTCTAAGAAGCATGTTGTTCTTGGAAATGCTGCAAATCTGAGAGGAATGCAAGATAATATTATTTCTGATAGTACAAATAAAGTATCATATAAACAAGCAGTGGAGATTGAGGCTTTATTAACTCAGAAAAATTATTCAGGGAAAATTCTTCGAATTGAGAAGACATATATTCTATTGATGAATGATCCATGGAAGATAAAAGAAAAATACTTCAAAACCACAATGTTTCCTACCAAAAATAAAAATAGAAATATCTTTGAGGCCATTTTGGTAACCCCAAAATATGTTGAATTGAACAATTTTACCAGAGAGCTAATAATCTTAAGAGTGAAGTCTCTTATAGCAAGATCATAATTTGTCAAATTATCACTCCATAATATTGAGAATTACATCCAAACAGGGCTAAAAATATAGTCAATAAAGAAAATCAATGACCATGTCCAATAATTACTGGGACTATATCGATGCTTTTTATAAAGTCTTTTACTTCGATAATAATCGAAAAAAATACTCTTGATTTATCAGACTCTGTCTGGATATCCTTAAGCAGGATAATCTTGCATGGTTCAAAAGATAGTGGCTACAAATTGGTGTCATACTTGAAATACTTCCTAAATCTATCCAAGAGTCATTCTCTTCTTGGATTCAATCATCCCCTTACTGTCAAAAACCTGACACTCTTTTTGAAGGGGAGAGTATTATGTACTTCTTTGTCCAATACAAAATAACACATATTTTAAAATAGAAAATAATTAGGAATTTGATTCAAATAATTTTTTATCCTTGTTAGGAAATTTCTAATTAAATAGTGGAGTCGAATTGAAGAAAAGGATAAATTAAAAGCAATCCAAAATTATATTAAGGATAACGAGATCATAATTGAGTCTCAAATAAAGAGAGATTATGGATGAAACTCCATTGAAAAAATTAAAAGACTCTCTTAGAAGAAGAAATCCTCAAATGACTGAGGAATCATTAAAGAAGAAATATCTTCAGTAAATGAGAACCCAATTTGAGTCTATATTTGATACAGATGATTGTTCATTCACATCTGATAGTTCAAAAATGTCGAACAAATGAATTGATGATACTTATCTAGATGCTGATCTAGATAGTGATATGGATCTGGATATATTCTACAAGAACCTACATCAAAATGCTGAAGACGAAGAAGCAGATGCTGATGAATTAGACTAGCAATAATGAGGTCCTAATGGTGCCATCCACGTGGACAATAAAAACCAATTATTATCAAAGTAGATTACTTTGCATAAGGAATAAAGATGACAGATGGCTACTCAGCCAAAAGCAGGATGTGATGGCACCCACCACTATCAACCGAGAACAAGAAAAGTAAAGTTTATAGCGACATGTCACTAATAAAAGTGACATAAAGAAGATCAGAATGAATCTCTCCCCTAACAGACGACAGTCACAACTACCTACACCTAGCGGTCAAATTTAGAGTAAATTTTGGCATCAACAATTCCATTTAGAAGATATGTATGGAATATTCTACCATTTGGTTTAAAAAATGCTCCTTCTAAATTTTAAAACATTATGAATGAAATATTCATTCAGTACACTAATTTTATATTATCATATATTGATAATATAATAATCTTCTCTAATATGATTTAAGAACACTTTAAACAGTTGAAAATATTCAAATATCTTGTAATAAAAATTGTTTTGGTTATTTATGCTCCTAAGATGAAACTATTTCAGCTGGAAATAAAATTTCTAGGACACAAAATTGTGAATAACACAATTATTCCTATTAATAGAAGTATATAATTTGCTTCTAAATTTTCAGATATAAAACTGATAATAAATAGTTACAAAGATTTTTAGGTGCATTATATTATGTCTCTGAATTCTATAAGAACATAGCTAATGATACAAAAAAATTGTATCAAAGATTAAAGAAAAATTCTGCTCATTGGAATAATTCTAACACTGAAATAGTAAGAATAATTATGCAAAAGGTTAATAACCTGCCTTGTTTACACTTAGCCAATGTTTAGTAGTTTAGAATTGCAGATATTGATGCTAGTAATATCGGTTATGGCGGAATATTAAAACAAAAAATCCTGACAATAATAGGGAAACTCTTGTCAGATATCATTCTGGTAAATGGAATGACGCTCAGCTTAATTATTCTACTATCAAAAAAGAAAATCTTTCCATTTTATAGTGTATCCATAAATTTTAGGATGAACTATTGAATCAAAAGTTCTTACTACGAATAGATTGTAGTTATGCTAAAACTGTCTTAAAATGGAAGTTAAAAATTTAGCATCTAAGCAAATATTTGCTATATGGCAAACATAAATAGTCATAATTAATTTTGATATAGAATTTATTAGAGGTAATGAGAATTCTTAATCTTCTCATAAGTAGCGGTGCGCTCTCCATTGGTGTAAGACTTAATCTCACTATTCAGGCCCTTCATGAATTTTATAGCCTTTGCCCTGAGATTCTGCCCCTCAATAAACTGCCCTAATCTGCAATACTCGATAACATACTTATATAATGTCATGTTCCCCTGGACGAGGTGCTCAAACTGACTCTCCAGTGATGTCAGAGCCACATCGGGAAAGAACTTTTTCTTGAAGAGTTCCTTAAAGACCTCCCAGGAAAGTCCCGGTACTCTGACCCTCGGATCAGTCCTGAACCAGGTCAAGGCTATGTCATGCATCATACTGCCTGCCGCCTCAATCTATAAAGCCTCAGGAATCTGTGCTAGCAACAGGTTTCTTTTGATATCCTCTATCCAATATAATCCCCTCGGTACCTCTGAACTCCTTATAACCCATCCTCTTGAAGTCTACTATCGTGCTTGGCCTCGACTGCTATGAGATCTGCGAAGGTGGGACTGTCTGTGGCTGGACCGCTGTAACTCTCTCAACAGCGGCTAGTGCTAGCTGATGGACATTCTCAATGCCCTATTTTATCACCTCCGACTGTTGTTGCTGGCCCTCCGCTTGAGCCCTCTGTGCCTCCATCATCTACTAAAAAAGGTCGAACACCTGTGCTGGATCAACGGCTGGTGGTAGAGGTAGAAGGTCCTCCGATGCTGAAGATACAGTCCTCTGTGTAGCTGTAGGTACGACCCTCTGGACTGGAGGTGGAGCACTCCCGAATGATACTGCTGATGCTCCCACCGGGACCGGTAAAGCGCCTCTTTGAGCTGAAGCTGATGGAGATGGGGCTGCTGCTGCCCTCTTCGGAGGTGGTGAAGTGACCAACCTCGAGGAAATTATGCCAGACCGCTGAGATCGAGTCTTCGGCGGCATCCTGAAGATAGATTGAAGCAAAGAAATCAATATTGATTAAGATACGATATCATCAAAGAAGGACATAATTATTCAATATAAAGCAAACACTAATGGATAAGGATTTGCAAATAAAAAGAACGGCAATTGAGTCAAATTTGAAGTGTTCCTAGCTGTGATTGAGTATACTCTCATCTTATATCATATTCCAAAAGTAGGCTCATAATAGTACAACCACGTTGTCGCACTACTACAAAATTTCTCTACTTGTGACTCTCGACCTGCATGGGCCACCACTAAAATGTGTCACGATCCGCACCCGAAATAAGGGCACAAGTATATGAACAACGCCCAGTCTATATCGTAATAACAACATAGAATGTTGTATAAGTCAACAATACTATCTAATATCCTACACAATATATAAGGTACCTATCATGCCATCTCAACTCCCAATAGAGGCATACTATAATGATATAATAATGGTAACAATACTCAATCACATATCAAACTAGAGGAAGAATGGCACAAAAATGTAATAGAAGCAAAAGAAATACAAGGGTCAATACAAGTCCAATCTCAATATAAGTCTCAAAATAATAATACATGCCAATGAAGTCTCTAATCAAATACAACTCATAGAAAGTCTAAGCATCCACAACTGGTAGTACTACAACAATTGGCTCTACGGGCTCAACTGGCTCACCCTCTGCGGTCCATAGTGCATAGGACACCAGTACTCTAATGAATCATCTAAAAAAATATATCCAATCAGGATGGAGCAATATGGTAAAGAACACCACTATAATGAACTGGAAATAAAGAAAATACAATAATAAATTGTGCCTTAAAATATTAGCAAGATATGTGAACGGCTTGGGCCTAGCACGGTCTATAATCATAAAGGAGAGCTAGCGTGGCTACATGTGAGTTGCATGGTCTGCTAGCTATCACGGGCTACAACATAAATATATCATGGACTATAAGGTATGATTATATATCCACTAACACTTTCCCCAACCCCCGACTAGTACACGCATCCAAATTATGATACATTCTAATACGGTAATCACTATGCACGATCTGTAATATCATGCCTACTGGTCACGGTCTAATCACATAATCATGGAGTAATAATAAAGTGATTACGGAGAAGAAAATCTCAGGAATCAAATATACCAATCCGTATAACCATAGTATCAGGAATCAAATATCTTAATACTAAATACATGCAACATAGAGATTGTTAGATAAGAAAACTATCATAGAATGTACTTGCCTCTGTCCGGAGCAAATAATGTCACTCGGTGTTTGAGCTGGTATCACACGCACCTAGATATGAATGGAATATCAAATTTGATGTAATAAAGTGATAATGAACTAAAGATGCATTAATCATGCTCTCTAGGCCAATATTAGGTCGCACTATGGTTAATAGGTCTAAATTGGTCTCTAATTAGTCAATACTAGCTTATACTAGATCATTAACTAAGTTCTAAATTAAACCTTAACTAATTATCACTACCACTTAGTATCTAGACTTCATACTTAACTAACACTAATATACTAACTAATAATAACTAATATTACTACTAATTGCTCTTAAAACATGCTAACTAACTAACTACACTAACAATACCTGATCTACTAATTGCTAATGTCTGACTCTAACACTATCTTACTCATACTGCTACAAACACACTAATTTAACAGATATTATATAGATATAACTTAGCGTCCTAACTGTATTGCTTCATAAATTACTAATTGATACTCTATCATAAATAATGGACTGATACTATATTACCTATTCCCTATCAGCTACTCGAACACATTAGCTAAGCTAACTACTACAATAGTAACCATTGTCTAACCATAATAGTTATAGGTTACTGATATCCTAACTAACTGTCTCCTTATAAGATATACTATAGACACAACTGGTACTTTCCATATCTAACCAACCTGACATCAACGATACCATAACTGCTAACAACTCATTAACTGATACTAACATCTAACTTAGCTAATTAGTAAAACTAACTGATATCCAAAACCTCAACCAACTGTTAATTAACTGTCATCTATCATATTACTGCATTACACTAATACCAACCTCACCCAGCTTGCTATCACAGCAAGTTGCTTTGAGCTCGAGCTATTTCCCACAGTGGCTCATCCCCAGGTATTTGGATACCTGAACACTGCCCCCTTCACTTTCATACTTCACAACCTACTAACAAATGCCTCAAAAAGCTGAATACTCACTTATTCCTGATACTCCTCCATTCCAGTTGAGAACTTACCTCAACACCCCTCATATGCGCACAGGTCTCACAATATCTTCAACAATTAACATCAATACCATACTCGATCTCAGTCACCCCGATGCTTACCTCATAGTCACACAACTAGTGTATCAAACACCCCCCCTTCACACTTACACCTCTGTAAGCTGCAAATGTACTGACTAGTGTACATATAACAACATGCACTATCCACAACAATTCACACATGGATTGCAACACCTGACACATAACCTTCACCACACCAACTGTACTGCAGTTCTGAACACACATACCTCACCACAACCACACCATGATACATAATAAAATAGCCTACCTACTAAAAGTGTATATATATATATATATATATATATATAACTCATAATACAATTAATACAATTATAGATATAATTATATATGTAAAGCTAGGAATAACACACTTTTCCCATATCACACTATTTCATCAAACACATTGCATGCCTCATCTAGAATACTCATGATACACCTCAAGTAAAGTGCTAAAATCCTAATTATTCCATCATACACATTTCTATATACCAATTTCACAATATAACATCTATTATAACTAATTATAATAAGTATTAAAGAGTATTTCATAAACTTACCCAAAATATAGCACTGTATCATACGGTATCACACTGTATCGTGATATGCCCTTCTCGTGTCTAATTGTGGACACGTATCTAATCTCACAAACCCGATCTAAGTCTAGTTAGACAAAAATAATCTCATGACACACACTTGATGTGTCAATCCCGAAATTCTCCCAAACTATATATGACAACCTATGTAGAAGTCACCATTCTGAACCAAATAGCCTAGAAATTATTCCTATAGGTAGTCCTAGTCCATGGGGTGATTCCTAAGGGTCAAATGCATGATTTGGAAGCTACCATGAGAACAAATTAAAAAATTATCAATTGGGATATGTATTCTCAATGAAAACTCAAGTGAACACGATCCGGACACGATCGCTTCACCAATGCTCTTCCTCCTTGTGCTCATTGCTTCTCCAAGCTCCAAAGCTCCTTGAGTGATGTAAAAGGAGAGGGAATGTGAAGAAATTGAGAGAGAAATTGATGGAAAAAGTGTAGGAAATTGGGGATCTAGATTTGAGAGCAAAAATGAATGCAAACGAGGGAGGAGAGAGAGAGAGAGAGAGAGAGAGAGAGAGAGAGAGAGAGAGAGAGGAGAGCCTATGTAGTGGTCGGCCCCTTCTACTCCTTCTCCAAGTAATGTCTAATGTCTAAGATGCCCCTACTTGCTAGTTATGGATATGATTCAGGAAGGGCTAATTTAGAAAGTCTATAATTACTTCTAATTAGCCTAATTCTCGTTAATTAATTAGTGGAAAAGGACTATTGGGCTTGGGTCCATGTTGGGCTCACTATTTGTCATGACAAGTCAAATTGGACTTTCAATTGTCAATTCTAACTATTGGGCTAGCCCCTAACTATAAATAAATTAATTCAAGTCTCTAATTAAATATACAGCATACTAATGAATAAATAGTTAATACAAGCATCAAATGAATATTTATAGCACACTAATTTATATTATATTCCTAAAATTAAACAACTAGGACAAAATTACCAAATTACCCCTAATTAGAAGAGTGAGGGTGACAATACACTTATAAAAATCTTATCAATAAGTGTATATAAGAAGGCATAACTTTATGTAATGATTTAAAGCTAAGGAATCAATTAAAATCTCAGAGATTGTCAGAGAGAAAATAATTAGGAGAATTTTGCGATCAATTTGCTATATAAACCTCTAAACAGCCTTCTAATTCTAAAGGCAAAGATAAAAAGGATTATAAGGATTATATAAAACCTTATAAAAGGAAGAAATACTCTTCCAAAAGATAAGACAATAGAAAGGATAACACTCCTGCGAAAAATAATAATTACTCAAAGAAGAAATATTCTAGAAAAAATAAAATAGTAAAATATTACAAATATGGCAAATTATGTCACTATGCTAGCAAATATTATACTAAAAATAAATTAGATGAAATCGAAGATAAAGGGTTAAGAAAAAATACTTTACAAATTAATGATCAATTCAAATTATGAAGATAGTTCATTTTGTTGGTGACGCGATGTTACCCGAACTAGAGTTGGCCCATGAGATATGATATTAGACTAGGTTCATATGCCTTAAAAGGGAATTTTTATGTAAGGCCTGAACCAATCCCAATTATCTATACCTCATGATCCACCCCCTATCCGATGTGAGACTAAATTATCAATTCCATTGTCACCCTCCTTTTAAGCGCTCAACCGAAAATGAGATACAATCCAACAATCTCCACCTTAGCTCGTTTCTGCTAGCCAAACAACCTTAGCACATACCGGCTACCTTTTGCTCGTTCCCGCTAGCCGAGCACCCTTAGCACACCCAGGCTACCTTTACTCGTTCCTGCCAGCCGAACAGCCTTAGCACACTCCGGCTACCTTTGTCCGTTCCCGCTAACCGAGCACCCAAGAGATCAAAAATATTGTCATCTCGATCCATTCGACCATAGAACCAAACCTGACACGTTCATCCATACTAACATTGTGTGCCAACCACAACGTCTTGCTCCACACTAGACTCGTCAGATCTACCTTTAAAGCTAATTCGTGTAGTTGATGCTCCTACTCCACCTTGAGAAGAGCCTGTATAATCCATAAATGTTCAGCATTATCTTTCTCGAACCAATTATAGCCGCTCAAACCAGCCCTAGAACCTTGGGCTCTGATACTACTTGTTGGTGAAGCGGTATGACCTAAACCGGAGTTGGCCCATGAGATGCTATATTAGACTGGGCCCATATACCTTAAAAGGGGATTCCCATGTAAGGTCTGAACTAATCATAATTATCTACACCTCATGATCCTACCTCCTATCCGATGTGAGACTAAATTACCAACTCCGTTATCACCCTCCTTTTGAGTGCTCAACCAAAAATGAGATACAATCCAACACATTCGATGATGAATCTAGTACCTCTATTAATGAGTGTAGTACTGATTATGAATGCAACGAATGCGTTATAAATAATACCATTGACTACTATAAATCTAAAGTAGAAATGAATGGCTTATCTATAAATACTTTAACTTTTAAAGATAAGCAAGAGAGACTTGAATCTTTGATGACTGACAATATTGACACTAAAGTTAAAACAAAGATTATTGATCTTCTTGATCTGGATGAATCTAATAATACGATTCATAAACATAATAATGAGGATTATAATAAATATATATATATATATATATATATATATATATATATATATATATATATATATATATATGAAGTAATATCGAGATATAAAAGTAGACAAACGAAGCCTGCAACAATATAGGAGCTTCAGTCTGAATAGTATCTTTAAAAATAGAGATTAAACTTCTGAAATCTCAAGATAGGTTAATTCAGAAGAGATTAGAGCTTCTTAAGAATGCTAATATAGAAAGAAACGAAGGTATCCTATTTGAACAAGGAGAATCTTCTAAAGAACCTGATTCTCAAGATCCTTTAGTTGAATCTTCTAAAGGCGAACCTGATCCTTTAATTGTTCAAACTGTTCAAATGGAATAGAAGAAAAGAAGAGTAAACTTTTTGTAAAAAATGGATCTATTCATTACCCATAAATGGTAAATTAAGATAGATTTACTCATTAATAATAAGTATCATATTACTAATTTAATCGCACTAGATGATAGTGGTGTCGACTTAAATTGTGTTAAAGAATGTATTATTCCAATCAAATATTGTGAACAAACTTCTCAAACTCTTAGTGCTACTAATAATCAGGCACTAACCACTCCCTACAAGATTACAGATGTTAATATCTGTAAAGATACAATATGTATCTCTTTACATTTAATTGTTGCAAAGGAAATATCTCAGTATGTCATTCTAGGAACTCCCTTTCTCGAGAGACTTATGCAAATTCAAGAAATAAATAGTGAAGAAATTAAAACTAGCTATAAAGGCAAAATAATGACTTTTGAGTTCATAGCTAATCCAATTGTTAGAATAATAAATGAAGTTACTTTAAAAGAAAATCGAATTAACTTCTTAAAAGAAAAAAATTCTCAGGTTAATATATCTCATCAATTAAAGAAGTTGGAAATCCAATAGAAAATTAAATTAATTAAAGAGGACTTTAAATTGCAAACTTGTAGTTATATCCCAAATGCTTTCTGTGACAGGAAACAACACATTGGTACTCTTTTTCTTATGAGGATTCTTCTAATGAAAATGGCATCCCTACCAAGGCTGGACCTTGTCAAATTAATCAAGAATATCTTAAACTTTGTAAAAGAAAATCCATAATTTATTGCAAAAAATTGATCAGAAGATCTTACTCCCCATGGAGTTGCACAATATTTTATGTAAATAATAATGCTGAGAGGGAACGAGGTGTCCCTAGATTAGTTATCAATTACAAACCTTTGAATAAGATTCTTAGATGGATAAGATATACAATCCCTAATAAAATGGATCTTCTAAATAGAATTGTTAAAGCCAAAATTTACTCTAAATTTGACCTAAAATCGACATTACATTCATAATATCCAAAAGGAATAGTAAAAGTAGTCTTATAGCTATCATTTTTATTAATTTTTATTTGTCAATAACCTGATTTTAGGTCAAATTTAGAGTAAATTTTGGCTTTAATAATTCTATTTAGAAGAACCATTTTATTAGGAATTGGATATCTTATCCATCTAAGAACCTTATTAAAAGGTTCGTAATTGATAACTAATCTAGCGATACCTCGTTCCCTCTAAGCATTATTATTTTCGTATATTGTTGTGCAACTCCATGGGGAGTAAGATCTTATAATCAATGTTTTATGCAATAAATCATGGATTTATTTTTTACAAAGTTCAAAATATTATTGATTCGTTTGACAAGGTCTAGCCTTGGTAGGAATATCATTTTCATTAAATGAATCCTCATAAGGAAGAGTAACAATGTGTTGTTTCTTGTCCCATAAAGCATTTGGGATATTACTACAAGTTTGCAATTTAAAGTCCTCTTCAATTAATTTAATCTTCTATTAGATTTCCAACTTCTTTAATTGCTGAGATATATTCACCTGAGCAATTTCTTCTTTTAAAAAGTCAATCTAATTTTCTTTTAAAGTAACTTCATTTAATATTCTAAAAATTGGATTAGCTATTAACTCAAAATTTATTCTTTTGCCTTTACAGCTAGTTTTATTTCCTTCTCTATTTATTTCTTGAATTGGCATAAGTCTCACGAGAAACGGAGTTCCTAGAATGACATACTGAGATATTTTCTTTACAACAATTAAATATAAAGGGATACATATTATATCTTTACAGATATTAACATCTGTAATCTTATAAGGAGTGGTTAGTTCCTTATTATTAGCAGCATTAAGAGTTTAAAAAGTTTGTTCACAATATTTGATTGGAATAATACCTTCTTTAACATAATTTTGAGTCAGCACCACTATCAACTAGCGCGATTAAATTAGTGATATGATACGCATTATTAATGAGTACATCTATCTTAATATACCACTTATGGGTAATGAATAGATCCATTTTTTGTAAAAATTTCTTTCTTCTTTTCTTCTGTTCCATTTGAACAGTTTGAACAATTAAAGGATTAGGTTCTCCTTTAGAAGATTCAACTAACAGATTTTGAGAATCGGGTTCTTTAGAAGATTCTCCTTGTTCAAATAGGATAGGTTCGTTTCTTGTTATATTAGCATTCTCAAAAAGCTCTAATCTCTTCTGAATTAACATATCTTGAGATTTCATAAGTTTAATCTCTATTTTTAAAGATGTTATTTCAGACTGAAGCTCGTGTATTATTCCAGGTTTCGTTTGTCTACTTTTATATCTATATATTACTTCAAATATATTATAATCCTCATTACGAGGATTAAGGGGTCTTGGCACCCATGACTGTTTTCCCTTTTTCTATACATAATTCTGAAAGAATTCACGAGTAAGAAAGTCAGGAAGAGAATTCTCATCACCTCTAATAAATTTTATATAAAAATCAAATATGGCATATTTAGTTTTCCATCTAGCAAATATCTGCTTAGATGCTAAATTTTTACCAATATTTTCTAAGACAGTTTTAACAGAACTACAGTATATTCATAGTAAACTTTTGATTCAATAGTTTATCATGTAATTTATGGATACATTGTATAATGGAAAGAATTTCTTTTTTGATAGTAGAGTAATTAAGCTGAGCGTCATTCCATTTACCAGAATGATATCTAACAAGAGTTTCTCTATTATTGTCAGGATTTCTTTGTTTTAGTATGCCGCCATAACCGATATTACTAGCATTTATTTCTAGAATTTTAAACCACACAATATTGGCTAAGTATAAACAATATTTTGCTTAAATATTCTTACTGCTTTAGTATGAGCATTACTCCAAGGAGCAAGATTTTTTTTAATCTTTCATACAAAAATTTTGTATCATTAGTATGAGACTCGTCTTACAGCATTCGTATTTTATGCGGATACGTATTTTTGTGCTAGTTATTACATTTTATTCGATCTCGAGGAAGCTCAGAAATTCTCAAAATTGAAACCTTACTACCTGATCAGTATACCGATGGTATACTACAGTATACCGACGGTATACTGTCCGGCACATATTTGTTTACTTTCGAGATATTTTTCTATAAATAGTACTTGAGATATTTTATTTCTTTCTCTTTCTCTTTCTCTTTCTCTTTCTCTTTCTCTTTCTTCATTTCTCTCTCAAGCTTGGAAGCGTGGTCTTGAGACCTGGAGTGTGGTTTATGAACCCCTTTGTAGTGGTGGACTAAAAGATTTAGGCTAGGAGCACGCGTTAGGCAAGTATACCTTGTCAATTTTGTGAACTTCTTTTACTTTCAGTGATTTTACTTTCGTGGAGCTTTGGTTATTACTTTTTAGCTTAGACTTGCTTTACTATTATTGTTCATATCGTGATTTCTTACCTAGTGACCATCTCAATTTTGATTTCTGGTTTAATCTTCTTCCATTCCTTTTTGGTAACTCAGTAACAAAAATGGTACCGGAGTTGCGTCACGCCCCAGAACAAGAATACTGGAGAGCGGGACTGACAAGGCCAACTACGTATACTTAGAGCACTCTGGTACTCTGCATATACGGTGAAGCTGTAAGACATGAGGGGTCACTAGTACAAACCATCAGTCAAGCCTAGGTCCAATAAACCCTAGTGTCTTAATCATAAGAACAACAAGAATAAGAACAAGATGTATGATCAACTGCAATATAATAGTAAAGCATCCCAAACTATAATATACATATGATCATGATGCTAGTAAACACAAAATAAATAAACTATCCAGAATATGAGTCATACAAGATCTACCCTAGGATATGTCAATCATGTTATTGCCCGTAGGCTAACTGATCAAACCAAAATATGAGCTAAACACGTGCTTGATGGCTAAACGCCCATAAAATAGAAGGTACATCAGGGTGGGAAAGTAAAAAAACTCACTCAAGCGGTCTGGTGCTCCTGGTGGCCACCATCCTCAGAAAAGTATGGAAGATCCTCCGGTGCTGCTACTGGATCTGGCCATACAAAACCAGTGGGGTCAGACCCCCAA
Source organism: Iris macrosiphon (assembly GCA_036927795.1). Lineage (NCBI taxonomy): Eukaryota > Viridiplantae > Streptophyta > Magnoliopsida > Asparagales > Iridaceae > Iris > Iris macrosiphon. Next base: position 67,594,849 of record JAYESA010000012.1, read on the forward strand.
ATAGCAAGTACCACAAAGAAAGCTAATATAGGAACTTAAACTAACAACACAAGCAATACAAATACTGAAAAGAAAAGACTGAATGTAAAAGATCTCAGGATAGTAAAAGAAATACTATAAACCTGCAATGTGACATATCCTGAATGGATAATCAAGAGAGTAACAAGTGCAGAAAATAAAAGTATGATCTTGTAAAGCCTAGACTATCCATCATCCATAAATCACGTTAAATCATATAAGTACGGCTTGATACTTTAACTGACTAGGGTTATCATAATCCTAATCACTAATAATTATAATGCAACACGATGCTAGAGTTCTTTTTGATCGCATGCCGCTAAAATCTGTCCGGGATATCTAATAAACAAACTAGCACCGGATAATCCTCAAGGTACTCCACAATATAAACTACTGGATACTCCTCAAGATAACTGTATGAATAACCGGGACTGCATGTAATCTAGAAAAATCCTTAGCCATTTACTAAGTAAATCTTTAGTTATTAACCCGTAGTAGTTTCTTGTATGAATCCGGGTGTGACATTCTGCAAAATTCGTCCTATACATGATACAACAAAATAAATGCTAATAATAATATATACAAGTTTAATATATATTTCACATACGGACTTATGTAAGCCACGATAACAACCAAGCCACATGTCACCAAATGATGCCAGGTAAAGCCATATAAAGTCGTGTCAATCCAGGTGAAGCTAGGTAAAGCCATGTGAAACCAGGTAAAGCCATGTACAATCCTGTGAAGCCATGTCCAACCAGATAAAACTAAGTAAAACCAAGTCAAGCCATGTCTGATGAAGCCATGTAAAGTCAAGCCAAGTCAAGTCCAGTCAATCATGTCATCACGTGTAGCCGGACAAAGTCGGGTAAAATCAAGTAAAGCCAAGTCAAGTCATCTGTTGCCATGTAAGTTCATGTCCAAAATCAGGTCAAGTTATCGCGTGTTCAAGCAAAATCTAGAAGTTTTAACATGGAATCATAAAAAACCAAGAATTCCTAAAGAAAGAGCACAATCGGTATACCGTCGGTACAGTCCAGTACACCGTCGGTACATCGGTCCAGAGATAGAAAAAATTTAGCAAGTTTTGGATTCCAACAAATTGGTATACCGTCGGTATACTGTATTATATCGTTGGTATGTCGTTCCAAGTAGGCAAGAAAGTTACTGGAAAATAAAGTGCCACAAATTGGTATACCATCGGTACAGCCCAGAACGTCGTCGGTATATCGGCCAAGACAAATATCCTGAAGTCGGTCAACAATTATCGCCAGGATAGATATACCGTCTGTATATAGTATACCATCGGTATGCCGATAGGGTTCACAAAAAAATCTAGAAATCAAGTCGGTTGAAATCTGTAGACCGTCGGTAAACTATAGTATACTGTCGGTATGCCATTTACTAAGAATAAACTTAGTTAAATCAAATCTGATTTTCAAGAAATTACCAGAACCAAGTCTAACAAAAAGTCAAGTCTAGGGTAAGTCTAATATCATAATATGGATTAAATCTCACGATCACAACTCCAGTACCGTTTTCGTTACTGAGTTATTAAAAAAGGGACCGAACAAGATTCTACCAGAAATCAAAATGAGACTGTTACTAGGCTAGAAAACATGAGATGAACACTAATAATAAAGTAAGTCTAAGCTAAAAAGTAATAACCAAAGCTCCAGAAAAGTAAAATGACAGAAAGTAAAAGAAGTTCACAAAATTGGCAAGGTGTACTTGCCTAACGCGAGCTCCCAGCCTAAACCTTCTAGTCCACCACCATGAAGGGGTTCAAAAATCAAACTCCAGGTCTCAAGACCACACTTCCAAGCTCGAGAGAGAAATAAAAAAGAGAGGAGAGAGAAAGAGAAATAAATAAATAAATAAATAAATAAATAAAATATTTTAAGTACTATTTATAGAGAAATATCTCAAAAATATCTCAAAAATATCTCGAAAGTGAAACAAATATCTGTCGGGCAGTATACCATCGGTATACTGTAGTATACCGTTGGTATACCGGTCAAGTAGTAAAGTTTTAATTTTAAGAATTTTTGAGCTTTCTCGAGATCCAATAAAATGCAATAACAAGCACAAAATACGTATTCGCATAAAATATGAATACTGTGAGAAGAGTCTCACAACTCTCCTCTCCTTAGAAAAATTTTGTCCTCAAAATTTCTATAAGGATCCAAAAAGCACTAACAAGAAAATCCAAGAAAGCCAACTCAAAATCGAAAATAAACAAGAAACTCATCTGAGCATAAAATTTTCTAGGCAACAACAAGAAATCAGAAAGAAACAATAACAGATATAACAGATAAACTAACAATCAATCACATGCACAAGCTAAGATAGGACACGGGTATAATAATAAGTATACCTCCCAAGTCAAAGAGAAATGGATAACGAGTACGCATATCGTCCCCGCTCTCCTACATCGATTCGTCCAGTGAGTGTTGCCCCCAAGCAATACGAACTAACCTGATAGTCCGATTCTTGAGAAACTTCTCCTTCTGGTCCAAAATAGACATGGGCCTCTCCTCATACGATAGGTCAGTACCAATTACCAACTCAGAATGATCCAGGATATGACTCAGGTCTGGAATATAACAAAAAACTGAAATACTTGAAAGATGTCATGTACCTCATAAAGCGATAGTGGAAGAGCTAGACGATAAGATACGTCTCTAACTCGCTCGAGAATATCGAACTGACCTATATATCTAGGACTAAACTTTCTTTGTAATCCAAATCTGATAACTCCACAGGTAGGCAAAATCCTCAGAAATAGATAGTCACCGACAAAGAACTCAAGATGACGACAGTATTGATCTGTCCAATGACGATGGTGATCCTGAGCTACTCTGAGATGCTCTCTGATCTGCCAGATCACTCCAACTGACTGAGTAATCATCTCTGGACCAAGCATCTGCCTCTCACCAATATTATCCCAAGCTAATGATAATCTACATCTTCTACCAAATAAAGCCTCGAAGGGTGCCATCTGAATGCTCGCTTGGAAGCTGTTGTTATAGAAGAACTCTACTAAGTGTAAGTGATCCTCCAAGATCCACCGAAGTCAAGTGTACAAGCTTAAAGTATATCCTCCAAAGTCTAAATAGTACGCTCCAACTGTCAGTCTGTCTACGGATGGTAGGCTGAACTGAACTTTAACCTAGTACCCAGACTCTGCTGTAGACTCTACCAGAAATGATACGTGAATCGTGAATCTCTATCAGAAACTATACTAATTGGTATGCCATATAATCTAACTATCTGTCTCATGTAGATATCAGTTAGCTGCTCTTTAGACTGGCCCACTCTGAAAGGAAAAAAGTAAGTAACATTCGTGAGTTGATCCACTATAACCTATATAACATCTCTGCCAGACGGGGATCTTGGAAGACTGATCACAAAGTCCATAGTAATATGGTCCCACTTCCACTCTAAAATCAGTAAAGGCTGAAGTAGTCCGGCCGGTCTCTGATGCTCAGTCTTGACCTGCTGACCGACTAAACACCGAGAAACAAATCAAGCTATCTCCCTCTTCATACCATTCCACCAGAAGTGCTGAAGAATATCCTGATATATCTTTGTCCCTCTTGGATGCACTGGGTACTGAGAACTATGAGCCTCTGACATAATCTTCTGCCGGATATCTCCTCTCGGCACACAAAATTGACTCCTAAACCTAAGAGTCTCATACTCATGAATGCTCAACTCTGGTCTGCGTCCAGGCTCACACTCTGTCCTGAGTTGCTGAAGTCTGACATCACCAGTCTGCTCTGCTCTGATCCTCTCAACTATATAAGACTGCACCTGTAGACTCGCCATAAAATCGATATCACCAGGTTGATACCTATCTCCTATATATCATCCAAAATATATCGTTGCTCTGTAAAGAAGTAAGCTCCTTCTCTCCTGCTCAAGGAGTCTGCTATGATATTGGCCTTCCATGGATGATACTGAAGGTCAAGATCATAGTCCAACAATAACTCGAGCCACCTCCTCTGACACATATTGAGTTTTTTCTGTGTGAACACATACCTCAAGCTCTTGTGATCTGTTAAGATCTCCACTCGATCACCATATAGGTAATGCCTCAAGAGCTTAAGTACAAACACTACTACTGCTAACTCAAAATTATTTGTCGGATAACTCTTCTCATGGTCTTGAAGCTCCTGAGACGCATAAGTTATCACTCTGCCATGCTGCATAAGGACACATCCTAGTTCTACTCCTAAAGCATCATAATATACTGAGAACCCACCTGGTCCTACTGAAAGTGTCAAAATATGAGCCAAATTCAAACTACGCTTGAGCTTCTCGAAAGAAGTCTGACAAGCATCTGACCACTCAAAGTACACATGCTTATATGTCAATCGTGTCAAGTATACGGAGATCCTCGCAAAGTTTGACACAAATTGCCTGTAGTAACCTGCTAGACCCAAGAAACTGCGTACATCTGAAGCTGTACGGGGTACTGTCCAACTCTCAATAGCCTCCACTTTCTTGGGATTCACCTCGACTCCTCCACCAAAAATAATATTTTCCAAGAATCTTTCCTAATTACCTGAGCTGCGGAATAGATTGATTCGGGAGCGGAGGTACTCCTAGCGGTTCTTCCGACAAAAACTTTTTCTCACGCCATGAGGTCTCGTCTTCCTTCCCTGTTCGAGTTCATGTTCAAGCTAAGTAGATTAGCCGATTGAGATTTGTTATAAGAGGTAACTGTAGTAGTGGGAGTAGTAATAATTTTTGGGTTCACTCGGAGCTTTGGCAACCACCGTAGGAGGTGTGATGTACCACCCAAAACAAAATGACAGATAACTATCGCCAGGACTGGGCAGAGGGATCACTACTGACATTGGTAATAAATGGGCAGAGCAAACAAAAACTGCCTTGACTATGTCGGGTATTACAATGTGAGGATTTATCGTGACTTATCACACACTATTCTGGAAGCGTTCTTCCAGCGGATTAGATTGAAAGATTTAAGACCCGAGATCGGACTCTCATTTCCCGGTGGTAGGAGCAAATTTCGTCTATCAAAAGAGGAGACAGTGGGGGTTACTATTAAGAAAATTTGTTCGAACCGTAAGCGCCTCAGGGTTTCCATTGTCAGAAAGCTATTTCTTCAAAGAACATGAACCGTCGAACCATGAATAGTCAAGTGCCCAGGAATATTAGGAATAATCCATTGAAGGCATAATTGAATAGTAAAGCTCTCACTCAGGACAAAGAATAGGAGCTCGTCAGCCATTTCCATATCTTCTTCTTAAATAGAAGTGTTTGGGCGCAAGATTCAAGGCAAGAGAGGGCTAGAATAAGCAAATATAAAGGCAAAGTATAGGTTGGGTAGGGAGAGGGTGAGTTAGAGAGAGATAAGACTACTAAGACAAAGGGCGACCGCTACCTCACCTTATTACTTGTAAGGAAGGACAACGGAATTGGATTCGATCAGCCCTATAGGCCATATCCTGGAACTGGTAGCCAACCAAAGGAGAAAGGAAAGGACAGCTGAGCCGCAGACAAACAGATGCCGAGGTCCTAGAAGGTCTTGAAGTCGTTTGTTGGTCGTCCACTTCTGGTAGGGAGCTCATAGATGAAGAAAAGTGACTTTAGGAAAGTGGTTCAGGTAGCTCAGCAGGTCAGAGCAAAGGACTGAAAATCCTTGTGTCAGTGGTTCGAATCAACTTCTAAGCGGGCTTTTGGTCCAAAGGAGATGTAGCCGAGAGCGAGCCTCTGTTTTGCCCAAGAAATATTATATTGATTGTTCAAGTACAGTTGATATAGTTGAGGCACAGTCAAAATATGGTTTTTGGGGGTGGAATCTTTGGCGTCAGCCTATAGGATTTATAGTTTTTATTATTTCCTACCCGGGGACAAATCTTTCACTCACTGATAAGTGAAAACCTGTGACTATATCGTCCCGAAGATGGATGCGATGGAAAGAAGTGACATTTAGAAGTGTTGTTGACTTTACATTTAGGTTTCGGCATAACAAAGCTTTTACTGTCTTTTCGTACTTAGGCGCACTGCGTGCCGTTGGTAATGATTCTACTACGGTACCGTAAATTTGCAAGCTGGTCCTAAGTAATCGTTGTTCTTCATTGGATTCCGAAGGAATGACTTCGTTAGGATTGGAGAATTGCTGCGATTTGGGCCTTCTTGCATGGGCTTGGGCTTCAACCAGTCGAGACCTATGGGACTATTATGAATGGCCCGTACACCTTAAGTGGACCTACTCTCCAAATTTATGACCAACCCTTCCTTCAGTGATCTTACAACGAACAAAAGTTTTTCTATTGTAAATGAGTACGTCCGGGGTACGGGTTAACTTTACCCATGAAACTACTGAGAGAACTCGTTGCCTTGAAGCTTCAACCTACAATCCTCCGATTAGGATCATGAGGGAGAATAAAATAAAGTTTCCATAAAAAATATCTCGACACCTCCACTGCTTACCGATAATCTCCCATTCCCGTCGTCGAGAGACTATAAGAACTATAGCATGCCAGAAACGAAGAGTTGAGGAGATATGATCAAACCAGAACTCATACTTGTTGAACTTCGCGTACAGCTGATCCTCTCGAAGAATCTGAAGAACTACACGAAGATATTACTCATTCTCTTCCTCACTCAGACTATAGACCAAGATATCATCAATAAACACTATCACAAACTGGTCTAAGTAAGGCATGAAGATGCTATTCATAAGAGACATGAATATAGCTGGTGCATTGGTCGCTCTAAATGGCATAAATAAGAACTTCCAATGACCATATACATATTTGAACGTCATCTTGGGTATATCCTGCTCTCTAACTCTGATCTGATGATACCTAGATTGCAAATCGATCTTAGAAAATATAGTTATCCCACTGAGCTGATCAAACAAGTCATCTATCCTGGGCAAGGGATACTTGTTCTTAATGGTTGCCATATTTAAAGTTCTATAATTAATAACTAAACGCAATGGATCATCTTTCTTTTTAACAAGAAGTAACGGGACTCCTCGAGATGATACACTAGGTCTAATGAATCCCTTGGCTCTCAACTCTTCAATCATTTGGTACAAGATCTCTAACTCAGATGGTGACATCCTATAAACTCTCTCTGAAACTAGCTATGCTCTCGGAATCAAATCAATATAGAACTTCATGTATCTAACTAGTGGTACACCTGTTAGCTCGTCGAGAAATACGTCAGGAAACATACAAACTACTCTGGAAAACTGTGCCTCCTCGGCGTCCACCATCATCAGTGTAACCTCTGGTGACTCTACAGCACCTCTCAAGAATGAGAACTCCTCCCCACCAGGTACAAGAAAGATAACCTTGCCGCTATGGCAATCTATCGTCGCATGTCTCGCACTCAACCAATTCATCCCAAGGACGACATCATAATCGGCCATAGGAAAATCTATCAGCCTCGCAAGAAACTCTCTCCAGCATACTATAACTCTATACGATGGATATACTCTATCTACTCCCACAAGACTGTTATGAGTAAGTATATTCAACCTTACAGGTAAGGACTCGGACTCCAATCCAACTCGTGTCGCAAAGCGTACAGATATAAATGAATGCGATGTACCAGAACCAAATAAAGCTGAAGCTGGATGAAAGTGGACGAGAATGGTACCTGCTACCACCTCTCCTGCTGTAAAAGCCTCCTCCTTCGATAGCAAGAAGGCTCAACCCTGCCCTCTAGGTGTTGGTCCCCTTTGTTGCTGACCTCTAGGTCTCGCCTGTGCCTAGGCCTGTACATACTATTGCGGCCTCTGCTGGAATGCCTGAGCCTGTATAGGCAAAGGCCTATGAATCTGATGCTTGACTGGTGTTGGTGCCCTATACAGCGGCACTACTGGCCGAACTGCTGACTGGGCTGATGATGATCCAGTCTAGTTCTTCCTAGGATATACTTCGACCATGTGGTCTAATGCCCTACACACCAACCACAATCTCTGTGCCCTACGACACTCTGATACTATATGCCCAGGTTTCCCGCAATGGAAACAACTACGGGAAGAAGAAGAAGATGATTGCCTCTACTGAGGGAATGTCTGGGAAGACTGCTGAGATGATATTTTTCTCCTCAAGGATCCAATCGTCAGGGCTCAAACTGTTGGAGCTGGTGATAATGACTGGGATGTTGATCCTCCTGAAACGTTGGGCCTCTTTGACTCCTAACTCGATCGGTAGTCCAATGTAATGTGTACTCACACCTCCTGGCTGCCTGCATCACCGCATTAAAAGTCTAAAAGTCATGCTGCTCCACCACCAAGATAATCTCTAAATGGAGTCCCTGTTGAAACCTCCTCGCTCTCTCCAACTCGGTCGCTACTAGAGTGGGAGCAAACCAACTAAGTCTCTCTGCCGCATAACCATCAATGGTCTTGCTCTCCTGCTTGAGATTGTTAAACCTCTACGGAAGCTCGTAACGTGCCACCGCGTCAAAATAGCTGTCTTAAAACCTCTCAATAAAAATTGTCCATAGAATCGGAGCTATAAGATAAACTTCATGCGCTGCCTACCAGTCACGAGCCAAGTCCAACAATTGTAGCCTCACTACTGCTACACACTCTCTAGCCAGAGTTCCTACTGCCTCTAAGATGGCCTCAGTATCCTGCAACCAAGCATCGGACAAAATTGCGTCATCTGTGTGATATAAGTATGGAGGACTGAGACGCCGAAAGCTGATCACAAAATTATGGATCTGAGAACCACCTGGCTCTAACGCTGTCTGGACCGACTGAGTGAGTACATTACTCTGGTGCTGCTAGATCGTCATAAAACCTTGTAGGGCATCCATCAGGGCTCGGGCAACACCCTCTGGGTGCTCAGGCTGGACTGGGTTCACAGGTGTTGCCTGCTGATCCAGTATTGCCGGCCGATCTGCCTCGGGATCTACTCTAGACTCTGCCCCTGAATGCTGAGGCTGATCTCTAGAAATATGTTGGGCTCCCGAATATTGACCTTCCACGAGTTGTACTCGATCCATCTGGCCGATAGTAACAGGAACTGTGCTACTAAAAGTTAAGGACACAAGACTCAAACGAAGAACATGATAGATCAACGAATAAGAATATATCATATCAAGAATCAGGGATGGAGAAAAATAACTATGGATCAAGGGAAATAGTTTATGATTGAGTCATCTAGCAATAGCAACAACCCCCACATATCTGTAAAAACTATATCAAATTTGCTCAGATAGACATAATCCACTCAAACAGACCTAATCCGCTAAGACAGACCTGCATAGGCCACCACTAAAACCGTGTCATGCCCCAGAACCAGAATACTGGAGAGCGGGGCTGATAAGGCCAGCTACGTATACTTAGAGCACTCTGGTACTCTGCATATACGATAAAGCTGTAAGACATGAGGGGTCACTACTATAAACCATCAATCAAGCCTAGGTCCAACAAACCCTAGTATCTCAATCACAAGAACAATAAGAATAATAACAAGATGTAAGATCAACTGCAACATAATAGTAAAGTGTCCCAAACTATAATATATAGATGATCATGATGCTAGTAAACACAAAATGAATAAACTAGACATAATTTGAGTCATACATGATGAACCCTAGGATATGTCAATCATGTTATTGCCCGTAGGCTAACTGATCAAACCAAAACATGAGCTAAACACGTGCTTGGTGGCTAAACGCCCACAAAATAGAATATAAATTAGGATAAAAAAGTAAGAAAATCTACTCAAGCGGTCTGGTGCTCCTGGTGGCCACCATCCTCAGAAAAGTACTAAAGATCCTCCAGTGCTGCTATTGGATCTGGACATGCAAAACCAATGGGGACAGACCCCCAAATATCAAGTACTACAAAGGAAGTCAATCTAGGAACTTAAACCAACAACACAAGCAATACCAATACCGAAAAATAAAGACTGAATGTAAAAGATCTCACGATAGTAAAAGAAAGACTGTAAACCTGCAATGTGACATATCCTGAACTGATAATCAAGAGAGTAACAAGTGCAGAAAATAAAAGTGTGATCATGTAAAGCCTAGACTATCCATCATCCATAAATCACGAAAAATTATATAAGTACGAGTTAATAATTTAACTGACTAGGGTTATCACAAGCATAATTAGTAACAATTATAATGTAACGCGATGCTAGAGTTTCTTCTGATCGCATGCCCCTGTAGTCCGTTCGGGATATCCATATGCACAAACCATCACCGGATACCCCTCAAGATACTCCATAATATAAACTAATGTATACTCCTCAAGGTAATTGTATAAATAATCGGGACTGCATGCAATCTAGAAAAATCCTTAGCCATGTACTAAGTGAATCTCTAATTATTATCCCCTAGCAGTTTCTTGTATGAATTCGGGTGTGGCATTCCGCAGAATTTATCCTAGACATGATGCAACAAAACAAGTTCTAATAATAATATACACAAGTTTAATATATATTTCACATACAGACTCATGTAAGCCATGATAACAACCAAGCCACGTGTCACCAAGTGAAGCCAGGTAAAGACATGTTAAGCCATGTCAATCCTGGTGAAGCCAGGTAAAGCCATGTAAAATCAAGTAAAGCCATGTACAATCCTGTGAAGCCATGTCCAACCAGATGAAACTAAGTAAAAACATGTTAAGCCATATCCGATAAAGCCATGTAAAGTTATGCCAAGTCAAGTCCAGTCAATCATGTCATCACGTGTAGCCGGATAAAGCCGAGTGAAATAGAGTAAAGCCAAGTCAAGTCATTTGATTCTATATAAGTTCATGTCCAAAATCAGGTCAAGTCATCGCGTGTTCAAGCAAAATCTAAAATTTTCAATATAAAATCACGAAAAACCAAGAATTCCTAAAGAAAGAGCACGATCGGTATACCGTCAGTACAGTCAAGTACACCGTTGGTACACCGGTCCAAAGATAGAAAAATACGGCAAGTTTTGGATTCCAAAAAATTGGTATACCGTCGGCATACTGTAGTATATCGTCGGTATGTCGTTCCAAGTAGTCAAGAAAGTTACTAGAAAATAAAGTTCCACAAATCGGTATACCGTCGGCACAGCCCAGTACGCCATCGATATACCGGCCAAGACCAATATCCTGAAGTCGGTCAACAATTATCGGCAGGATCGGTATACCATCGGTATAATATAGTACATCGTCGGTATGTCGATAGGTTTCACACAAAATATCTAGAAATCAAGTCAGTTGAAATCGGTATGCCGTCGGTATACTGTAGTATACCGTCGGTATGCCGGTTTCCAAGAATAAACTTGGTTAAATCAAATCTGATTTTCGGGACCCAAATCAAACTCCAAATTTATCAAAACTAAGTCTAACAAGAAGTCAAGTCTAGGGTAATTCTCATATCACAATATGGACTAAATCTCATGGTCACAACTCCGGTACCATTTCCGTTATCGAGTTACCAAAAAGGGACGGGACAAGATTCTACCAAAAATTAAAACCGAGACGGTCACTAGGCAAAAAATTATGATATGAACACTAATAGTAAAGCAAATCCAAGCTAAAAAGAAATAACCAAATCTCCAGGAAAGTAAAATGACAGAAAGTAAAAGAAGTTCACAAAATCGACAAGGTGTACTTGCCTAATGCGAGCTCCCAACCTAAACCTTCTAGTCCACCACCACGAAGGGATTCAGAAACCACACTTCAGGTCTCAAGACCACGCTTCCAAGCTCAAGAGAGAAATAAAAAAGAGAGAAAAGAGATAGAAATAAATAAATAAATAAAATATCCCAAATACTATTTATAGAGATATATCTCGAAAATATCTCGAAAGTGAAACAAATATCTGTCGGACAGTATACCATCGGTATACTGTAGTATATCGTCGGTATAGCGGTCAAGTAGTAAAGTTTTAATTTTATGAATTTTTGAGCTTCCTCGAGATCCAATAAAATATAATAGCTAGCACAAAATACGTATCCGCATAAAATACGAATACTGTGAGACGAGTCTCACAAGTTGTCACCGTGAGATTTAGTCCATATTGTGATATGAGACTTACCATTGACTTGACTTCTTATTAGACTTGGTTCTGATAATTTTAGGGGTTTGATTTGGGTCCCGAAAATCAGACTTGACTTAACCATGTTTATTCTTGAAAATAGGCATACCGACGGTATACTACAGTGTACTGACGGTATATCGATTTCGATCGATTTAATTTCTAGATATTTTTTATGAACCCTATCGCCATACTGACAGTGTACTACAGTATACCGATGGTATACCAATCCTACCGACATTTGTTGACCGACTTCAGGATATTTTTCTTAGCCAGCATACCGACGACGTACTGGGTTGTGTCGATGTTATACCGATATGTGGAACTTTATTTTCCAGTAAGGTTTGCCTACTTGGAACGGCATATCAACGGTATACTACAGTATACCGACGATACCGATTTGTTAGAATCCAGAACTTGCTGTATTTTTCATATCTCTGGATCGGTGCCGACAGTGTACTGGACTGTACCGACGGTATACCAATCGTGCACTTTCTTTAGGAATTCTTGGTTTTTCGTGATTTCATGTTGAAACTTCTGGCATTTGCTTGGACACGCGATGACTTGACCTAATTTTGGACATGAACTTACATGGCTTCAGATGACTTGACTTGACTTGACTTGGCTTTACTCGATTTTACCCGACTTTGCCCGGCTATACGTGATGACATGATTAATTGGATTTGACTTGGCATGAATTTACATGGCTTCATCGGACATGGCATGACTTGGTTTCATCTGGTTGGACATGGCTTCATATGGTTGTACATGGCTTTACCTGGTTTCACATGGCTTCACCTGGATTGACATGGCTTCACTTGGCTTTACCTGGCTTCACTTGGTGACACATGGCTTGGTTGTTATCATGACTTACATGAGTTCGTTTGTGCAATGTATAGTAAACTTGTGTATATTACTATTAGAACTTGTTTTGTTGTATCATGTCTAGGATGGATTCTACGGAATGCCACACCCGAATTTATACAAGAAACTGCTAGGGTTTATAACTAGAGATTCACTTAGTACATGGCTAAAAAAAATTTTAGATTGCATGTAGTCCCGGTTATTCATACGGTTATCTTGAGGAGTATCTAGTGGTTTATATTGTGGAGTATCTTGAGGAGTATCCGGTGCTGGTTTGTGCGTATGGATATCCCGGACGGACTGCAGGGGCATGCGATCAGAAGGAACTCTAGCATCGTGTTGTATTATAATTCTTAGTAATTAAGATTGTGATAACCCTATTTAGTTAAAGTATCAAGCCGTACTTATATGATTTGTCGTGATTTATGGATGATGGACAGTCTAGGATTTACATGACCACATTTTTATTTTTTGCACTTGTTACTCTATTTATTATCATCTCAGGATATGTCTAATTGCAGGTTTACAGTATTTCTTTTACTATCCTGAGATCTTTTATATTCAGTCTTTACTTTCAGTATTTGTATTGCTTGTATTATTGATTTAAATTCCTAGATTGGCTTCCTTTGTGGTACTTGCTATTTGGGGGTCTGACTCCACTGGTTTTGCATGGGCAGATCCAATAGTAGCACCGGAGGATCTTCCGTACTTTCCTGAGGATTGTGGCCACCAAGAGCACTAGACCGCTTGAGTGAGTTTTCTTACTTCCACACATTGATGTCCATTCTACTTTTGTTGGCGTTTAGCCATCAAGCACGTATTTAGCTCATATTTTGGTTTGATCAGTTAGCCTACGGGCATTAGCATGATTGACATATCCTAGAGTTGATCATGTATGACTCAGATTCTGGCTAGTTTATTCATTCTGTGTTTACTAGCATCATGATCATATATATATTATAGTTTGGGACGCTTTACTATTATACTTCAGCTGATCTTACATCTAGTTATTATTCATGTTGTTCTTGTGATTGAGACACTAGAGCTTGTTGGACATAGGCCTGACTGATGGTTTATTGTAGTGACCCATCATGTCTTACAGCTTTACCGTATATGCAGAGTACCGGGGTGCTCTAAGTATACGTAGATGGCCTTGTTAGCCCCGCTCTCCAATATTCTGGTTCTGGGGCGTGACAATTAGTTATGTTTATATAGAATTCAGAGACATAATTTAATGCACACCAAAAATCTTTGTAACTTCTTATTATCAGTTATCATATCTGAAAATTTAGAAGCAAATTTTATACTTCTATTAATAGGAATAATTGTGTTATTCACAATTTTGTGTCCTAGTGTCACTACCCAATTCTAAAAAATAGGGTTATTTTTTTATTTTTATTTGGTAAATTGTGTATTATATTTAATTAATTATATTTATATTTATTTAGTGCTTGTATTATTTTTTTAATGATTATTTTAGGGTTTTGGCTAGCCTGGACCCATATCAGACCCTAGTGGACCCATGTCCGACCCAGCCCACACCCTTGTGAGAATTATTTTGGGGCTTAGAAATATTTATTATATTTTTAGTGGGTTAGTGGGAGAGATTTGGAGTTAGTTTGAGTGCTTTTGGAACCCCGAAACCCAAAACCCAAGTTAGGAGGGCATTTTGGTCATTTGGACTTATGTAACCCCCTTTATTACAAGTGGCCGACCCTATTTTCCCACACCCGACCGTGAGCACAGCAGCCCCCTTCCCCCTCTCTTCATATTCCACTTCTTCTTCTTCTCCACTTCTTCTTTCTTCTTCCTTCTTCTTCAAGGTAAGTTCTTCTTCCTTTTTTTCCTTCTTTCTTCCATTCCTTCATCTTTATGCTAACCCTCACCTTGCATTTTCCCTAACCTAGGTGTGTGGAGCCTAGATTTAGTGTGGAGGCTAGATTTGGTGGCTTGGAGCTTGAGGGAGGTGATTCCAAGTAGATCGGAGACTTTGGCCTTGGAATTTTAACTCCCAAGAGGTAAACCCTAACTTTCCCCTTGCTAATTATTTTTATGTAGTGTAATTAGTATTGTAGAACCTTCCTAGACCCTAAGCCTACCCGTGGAAGGAAGTTGGAACTAGTTTGGTTGAGTTTAGAGACTTTGACATTAGGTTTTGTGTCGATTTTGGGTGGAATTCGAATTTGGCCCAATTTTGCGTGATGTCCTAGGTTAGACGGACCTAGATAGACATTGTCGGGTGTCTAGAGGGTGAGTGCGTGTCTCCGTTTGGACACGGGAAGTCGTGTCGCGGAGAAACGGGCATTTCGGGCAAAATTAGGGTTTTTTGTCGTCGCCGATTCTAAGTGCGTGCGCGTTTCTGCCACGGGCCTAAAATTGACGCGGTAGCACTTTTTCTAGGATCTAGGCATCGTTTAGAACGCGTGGATAAATTTTGGGCCGATTCCGAGTTCGTTTGGTGTGCGTTTCAGGAGGTTTTCCGAACCGCGCACCACGTGTTCGTTGAAATGATCGAACGGCCATTTCGACTTGGTTTCCTTGTTTCGGGCTTGTGTACGCGTTGGGTTAGTATCGGGGAGTGTGTGCTAGAGTTTTCGAGTTATATTTATATATTTTAGGGTGTTGGTGAGTGTCGGGGTCGTTGGACGTGAGTGGGGCGTGTTGTTGTGTGTTGTGGTTGAGTGGTGTTTGTGTCTTTATATATATATTTATAAGTGTCTATATATATATATATATATTTATATATATATATGTATGTGTGTTTATGTATATAGATATTTATATATGTGTGTATTTATATCTATGTGTGTGTGTTGATATGTGTTAGTGTGTGTGTGTGTATTAGTGTTTGTGAGTGTGTTGGTGAGTGTGTTAGATTATATATAAGTGTGTGTATATATATATATATTTAGTTGTGTATATATATAGATATATATATATATGTTAGTGTATATATATATATAGTGATATATATATATAGGTATATAGGAGTGTGTGTGTGTGTGTGTGTGTGTTTGTGAGATGGAGAGGGGCAGAAGACACAGCAAGCAGGGGCAGCAGCACAGCAGCAGCAACAAGGGGCAGCAGCAGCAGCGCAGCAATAACAGCGAGCAGCAGCAGCATTTTGAGCACAGGCAGCAGCAGCAGCTACTGTATGCAGCGGGGAGCGAGGTAGCTAGGTAGTAGAGAGGTAGTTAGATAGTTAGAATAGCTAGTTAGATAAATAGTTAGATAGGTAAATAGGTAAGATAGATAGTATTATAGATAGATAAGTCGTTAGATAGATAGATAGATAGATAAATTAGATACATAGATAGATAGTTACCTAGATAGGTAGATAGATAGTTAGACAGGTAGATAGATAGCTAGATACTTAGATATATATCTATCTAAGATATAGATATCTATATACCTATAGTAATATATATTTATGTATAGGTAAGGTAAATGGGTATACGTATATGTGTGTGGATATCTATATATATAGGTATATAAATACTTAGATATATAAATATATGGTAGATATATATATTTTCTATCCTAGATTAATAACTAGGTGTATAATTATTAGCTAGATAGCTAGTTAGAGGGATTTGAGAGCGGATCTCAATACCTTGAGATACCGAGGTATCTCAATACCTTGAGATATCCAAGGTATTGAGTTTCGAGCGGGGTATTTGAGCATTAGCCTAGAAAATGTCTTGGAGTGATTTTTATATGCTTATGTATATATATTTACGCGTGCTAGCATAGGTTTTAGCGGGTTTAGGCGGGGTACGTGGCCTAGGGCGAGGTATCGGATACCGAGGGTATCCCGGTATCTCGATTAGGCGAGTTTGAGAGTTTAGTAGCTTAATGAGCTCGGTTTGACCTAGAATTTTAGGGGCACCATAGTTTGACCTAGATTTGACCGTAATTATCCTCGTTGACCGTAAAAGTCAACATTTGACCTAGTTTTGACCTAGAGTTGACTTTTTGGACCTTGGGTTGACTTTTTGACCCAAATTTCACCGGTTTGACCCGTTCGACCTAGAATAGCCCTAGAAGCCTATTTTTAATTATTTTATATCAGTTTAAATGCTTAGAACCATGTTTAATTCTGCTTTTCGTAATAGGTTCTTGCGACACCGGTCCGGATCTCAATCCTCATCAGTTGCTCAGGACATCAGGCGAGTACCTACCTCTGATAGTTTCTATTTTATGATAGCGTTTATATCACCTGTTCTAGAACTGTAATACTTGATTCTGACACATTGTTACACGAGCTGGTAATAGTAGATCCCGTCATGAGATGCTATCTCCCTTACCGTGTTCAGCGGGTACTCTATCACGTTTATTTCATCATGTGCTTCGGGTATTGATTCTCATGTGCTATCATGTGCTTCTTGTGCTCTCGCCTTCATGTGCGCGAGCTACTTATCATGTACGTAGCGTGTTGTGGTTGAATCCAAGAGTATTAGTGGGGGAGGGGAGTAGGAGTTGGTTATGTGATCAAAGCCAAACAGTATTCATGTGTATGTCGGTTATGCAACTCACGCATAACGGAGTTATCGTAGTATTTTTCATGTACAACCTAAGCCGATCACATAACAAACTTGTGCTCAAGGCACTTAGCTAGTATTCATATTTTTCACCTGCAGTTACTTTTCTACTACTTGTATTGTTCTCCACTTTATATTGCAGCTACTTATTGTGCTCCAGCATATATTTATTTCTTGTGCATCTTGTATACTTTTCTATTGCTAGTCATATACACCTTACCATGTATTTGGAGTTACTTTCAGAGTTATGTACTTCGCTCCAGTCCTGACTGGGCATATTTTTTTCCAGAGGATCCTGAGGACTATTGTCCGACGTTCTACGGGCCGGGTGTTGACGACTGTTGTGACCCCGAGATCGAGGAGGAGTGCGCCGAGGAGACGCCGTTAGCGCCCTAGTTAGCTAGGTGGGTTTCCTGGGTTGTTCCCAGTGGTTTATTTTTGGATGATTGTACTTATTCTTTTGATGTTGTGAGATGTTATAGCTATTATGGCCTTTGACTGTATATTTTGGATATTGTCTTGCTCTCTTGGTTCTGTTTCTTTGTTTATATCATATTGTGCTTTTATTCTTCCCCTAGATTTTTGTGATTGAGTATTCATATATATATATTGCGTGGTTGCCTCCTTTTGGAGAGGATTATTCATATATATATTGTGTGGTTGCCCTCCTTTTGGAGAGGTCATGGCAGATTTTTCTGTGAGATATATAGATAGTTGGTTGACCTAGAACGGACCTTTACAGCGTTCTACCACCAATTCTGCGGCGTAGGCTGGACGTACCCACGACTCATGCCCGATTTTCGGGTGCGGGTCATGACACGTTTTTGGTGGCGGCCCATGCAGGTCTAGTTTTTAGGTTTACCTGCAATAGGATATAGGATATAGGCTGAGAGAGTATGCTCAATCACAACTAGGACCCCTCCTGATTTCTCTTGCTATCTTAATTTTTCTGAAATTGTTTCTTTTGCAATATTACTGTCCTTCTTTGATGATATCGTTTCTTGCACTGTATTGACTTCTTTTGATCTGTGTTCAGGATGCCTCCGAAGACCAGATCTCAGCGCACCGTCCCAGCAGCTGCCACCGAGAGGTCTGCCACCTCTTGACCTGCTCGACTTCCGACAGCCGCTACCGCTCCACTCGCCACTCCTGCGGTTGAGGGAGCATCTGTTTCTCTCGGAGATCCTCTCACTCCCATTGATCCGAGAGTCACCCCAGTTGTTCCGGTGGTACCTCCTCCACCACCGCTTGCACCAGTGGATGCCACGCAGTTGTTCGCATTCTTCCGAGAGATGATGGATGCACAGTACCGCCAGGCAGATGTTATGAAGATGGGCATTGAGAATGCTCATCAGGTGGCTATGACAGCGGTCGACAGAGTGGCTCAGATCCAGCCACAGCCAGAGCAGGCTCAGTATCCTAGGCCGGGCACTATTATCGACTTCTAGAGGATGCGGCCCAAGGAGTTTCGCGGTACAGAGGGGATCCTGTACACCGACGACTGGATCGAGCATATAAAGGGCATCTTCAGGCTGGCGATGATCCCAGCCAGCATGCAGATCGAAGCAGCAAGCAGCCAGATATTCGATCTTGCCCTTACTTGGTACCGCACGGATACGCGAATAGCAGTTTCGGGACTGACTTGGGAGGCTTTCAAGAAGCTTTTCAAGGAGAAGTTATTCCCGGATGTGGCTCTCAGTGCTTTAGAGAGTCAGTTCGAGGCGCTCGTCCAGGGGAGTATGTCAGTGGACGAGTATGCAGCGGAGTTCTACCGTCTGGGAAGATTTGTTGAGGGGTTGTCTGAGGCAGCGAAGGCGCGAAAGTTTCGCAAGGGCTTGGTCATGGCGGTCAAGTCCTTGACTAGGAGCAACCGCGAGGCGACCTTCGAGCAGATTGTCAGCGACGCTCAGAGGGCTGAGGATGATTTGGAGCTGAAGACGAAGAGGGGCAGAGACACTTCTGGAGCAGGCAGCAGTGCAGGCCCAACCAAGAGGCCATTCCAGCAGACCCAGCAGCACCAGGGTCAGGGTCGTACGCCATTCCGACAGGCGTCCCAGCAGCAGAGGCAGGGTCAACAGCAGGGCCAGCGGCAGCCCATCGTTTGCCCTTTCTGTAGGAAGCCAGGGCACGGATGGGACATATACAGAAAGAGGCTGGGCAGATATTTGTTGTATGGAGCAGCAGATCACCAGCTGAAGGATTGTCCTTCAGCGCTTGCCCGTACAGCTCAGGGCGGAGGAGCCGCTCAGAGGGCACCAGCCAGAGCACCTGCAGCGCAGCAGAGAGGACAGCCTTTGCAAACTCAGCAGCAGAGGTTCGCCCAGCACCAGCAGCAGCACCGAGGAGGACAGCAGGGGCGAGCTTTTGCCCTGACAGTAGACGAGGCCGAGCCCGTTGGTGATGTGATCTCAGGTTCTGTTATTCTTGATTCCATTCCAGCACTTGCTTTATTTGATTCCGGGGCTTCCCATAGCTTTGTGTCTGTATCTTTTGCTATTAGACACCATCTTGTTGCTGAACCTTTAGCTAGACTCTGCAAGATCACGACCGGGGGTGGTATCATCCTAGTCCGTGATGTCTGCAGAGACCGGAGAGTTACCTTGGGAGGCCAGGAGTTGAGTGTGTGCCTACTCGTAATGCCACTTCCGAGCTATGATATTGTACTCGGGATGGGTTGGTTGAGTATGTATTGTGCTAGTATAGATTATCGTGGAGGCAGAGTTTTGTTTAGTCCGTCGGGTGAGCCAGAGTTTCAGTTTGCCAGAGGAGCAGCGGAGCAGACCGAGGGAGTCTTCTGCGGAGCCCTGGGGGTAGAGTCGAGGTTGCTACATCCACTGATAGAGGAGTATATGGATGTCTTTCCGGAGGAGTTGCCAGGGTTACCTCCGGACAGAGATGTGGAGTTCTCTATAGACTTGGTGCCAGGCGCGGAGCCGATATCCCAGCACGTCTATAGAGTCAGCAACAGTGAGCTGATAGAGTTGAAGAAGCAGGTGGATAAGCTTCAGGACAAGGGATTTATCAGATCTAGTTCTTCTCCGTGGGGTGGTCCGGTACCGAAGAAGGATGGGTCGATACAGATGTGTATCGACTACAGGGCTCTGAACAGCCTCACAATCAAGAACAAGTATCCGCTGCCGCGTATTGATGATCTTTTTGACCAGTTGAGCGGAACGAGGGTGTTTTCCAGGATTGATCTGAGGACAGGCTACCACCAGGTGAAGGTCAGGAAGGAGGATATTCCGAAGACAGCTTTTCGGACCAGATATGGACAGTATGAGTTCTTGGTGATACCGTTTGGGTTAACTAATGCCCCGGCAGTGTTCATGAATCTGATGAACAAGGTATTCCATCAGCATCTAGACAGGTTTGTGGTGGTGTTTATAGATGATATCTTGGTGTATTCGAAGACCCCAGAGGAGCACGAGGAGCATCTGAGGATAGTGCTGGAGACTCTCAGGAAGAAGAAGCTTTATGGAAAGCTTTCGAAGTGTGAGCTCTTCTTTGACAAGGTGGAATTCCTTGGTCATGTGGTGACTGGAGAGGGTATCTCGGTGGATCCGAGAAAGATCATGGCAGTTGAGGCATGGAGTGCTCCGAGTTCAGTAGCCGAGGTCAGGAGTTTCTTGGGACTGGCAGGTTACTACAGGAGATTTGTTCAGGATTTTTCCTGGATTGCAGAGCCGTTGTCCAGGCTGACCTGGAAGGACGTGGAGTTTGTTTGGTCAGAGGAGTGCCAGATCGCCTTTGATGAGCTGAAGAGGAGGTTGACGACAGCTCTAGTGTTGACGTTGCCATCAGGTTCTGGAGGATTCACTATCTATAGTGATGCATCGGGGAAGGGATTGGATTGTGCGTTACAGCAGAATGGGAGGGTGATTGCCTATGCTTCCAGGCAATTACGTCCTCATGAGAAGAACTACCCTACCCACGATTTGGAGTTGGCAGCGGTCATCTTTGCTCTGAAGTTGTGGAAATACTATTTATACGGAGAGCGTGTGGAGATCTTCACAGACCACAAGATCTTGAAGTATGTGTTTACCCAAAAAGAGCTGAACATGAGGCAGAGGAGATGGTTGGAGTTGATGAAATACTTCGACATATTGTTACAGTATCATCCAGGGAAGGCGAACGTAGTTGCGGATGCGTTGAGCAGGTATCCGGTAGCTATGTGCCTGACTACAGATCGTTATCTTCTGGCAGATCTAGAGAGCTTGGGCATTGAGGTGATAGTGCCTGGAGTTGAGATGCAAATGTGGGGACTGCAGATTCAGTCAGAGTTGGTAGACCGGATCCGGGCTACACAGTTTGAGGATGAGTCCCTGAGGAGCATCAGGGCACATGTTCAGATGGGATTGTCAGATGACTTCACCATTGCTGATGATGGTTCTTTGCGGCACGGTACCAGGTTGTGTATGCCGAGTGGGTCGTTGTGCTAGGAGGTTCTCCAGGAGGCACATCGATCCTAGTACTCTATGCATCCAGGTGCCAACAAGATGTATAGAGATCTGAGACAGCATCTATGGTGGTACGGGATGAAGCGGGAGGTAGCACGCTTCGTATCCCGATGCTTAGTGTGCCAGCAGGTGAAGGCGGAGAGGCAGAGGCCAGGAGGATTACTCCAGCCGTTACCCATTCCGGAGTAGAAATGGGAGCATGTGACCATGGATTTTGTTTCTGGACTTTCCCGTTCTCCAGGCGGGAAGGATGTGATTTGGGTCATCGTGAACAGGTTAACCAAATCGGCCCACTTTTTACCATTCAAAGTGGGTACGTCTACAGAGAGACTAGCAGAGATATATGTGCGCCAGATAGTCAGACTGCATGGAGTTCCAGTGAGCATAGTATCATATTGGGACAGTCGCTTTACTTCACATTTCTGGAGGAGTCTGTAGGCTAGCTTGGGCACCCAGCTCAAGTTTAGTAGTGCGTATCACCCACAGACAGATGGTCAGTCAGAGAGGACCATTCAGACACTTGAGGACATGCTTCGCACTTGTGTTTTGGATTTCAGAGGCTCTTGGGAGGATCACTTGCACTTGGTAGAGTTTGCTTACAACAACAGCTACCAAGCTAGTATCGAGTCACCTTTTGAGGCATTGTATGGACGGAGGTATCGCACTCCGTTATCATGGGATGATGTAGGCGAAAGAGCTTTGCTTGGCCCGGAGATGGTGGTTGATGCAGCGGAGAAGGTCAAGCTCATTAGAGATAGACTTCGGGTGGCGCAGGACAGGCAGCGGCATTGGGCCGATAGCCACCGGAGACCCTTGGAGTTCGAGGTATAGCTTAGAATCTAGATTTTGTTCTTGTGTTTGCTTGTGATTGCCTGTTTTAGACTAAGTGCGGAGACCT
This sequence comes from Iris macrosiphon, assembly GCA_036927795.1. Lineage (NCBI taxonomy): Eukaryota > Viridiplantae > Streptophyta > Magnoliopsida > Asparagales > Iridaceae > Iris > Iris macrosiphon. Next base: position 67,617,659 of record JAYESA010000012.1, read on the forward strand.
TGTTTGTGCTAGGTTGAAGATCTGGTATTCCTGAGGATTTCTCCGACGCGGGACACTATTCGCTTCGGTGGAGGCGGGAAGCTTAGCCCACGTTTCGTCGGACCCTTCCGTGTTCTTAAGAGGGTCGGCGCCGTGGCATATAGGCTTGAGTTGCCGCCTACGCTGGAGGGAGTTCATGATGTGTTCCACGTGTCGCAGTTGAGACGGTACGTGACAGATTCCAGTCACGTATTGGATCACTCGGAGATCGTGGTGGGTCCTACTCTTAGCTATCCAGAGCAGCCGGTGGAGATTCTGGATCGGCGGAAGAAGGTGTTGAGGAACCAGACTATTCCCTTGGTTCGCGTCGCGTGGAGGCCTCACTCTCCAGGTGAGTCGACCTGGGAGAGGGAGGATAAAATGCGCGAGCGATACCCCTATCTCTTCGAGCCCTGAGGTATGGTTCTTTCTTTGCATTCTTGTCATAGTTTCGTCTTTTAATTTCGATGACGAAATTATTTTAAGGAGGGTAGGCTTGTCACTATCCAATTCTAGAAAATAGGGTTTTTTTTATTTGGTAAATTGTATATTGTATTTAATTAATTATATTTATATTTATTTAGTGCTTGTATTATTTTTTTAATGATTGTTTTAGGATTTTGGCTAGCCTAGACCCATGTCAGACCCTAGTGGACCCATGTCCGACCCAGCCCACACCCTTGTGAGAATTATTTTGGGGCTTAGAAATATTTATTACATTTTTAGTGGGTTAGTGGGAGAGATTTGGAGTTAGTTTGAGTACTTTTGGAACCCCGAAACCCAAAACCCAAGTTAGGAGGGCATTTTGGTCATTTGGACTTATGTAACCCCCTTTTGCAAGTGGCTGGCCCTATTTTCCCACACCCGACCGTGAGCACAGCAGCCCCCTTCCCCCTCTCTTCATATTCCACTTCTTCTTCTTCTCCACTTCTTCTTTCTTCTTCCTTCTTCTTCAAGGTGAGTTCTTCTTCCTTTTTCTTCCTTCTTTCTTCCATTCCTTCTTCTTTATGCTAACCCTCACCTTGCATTTTTCCTAACCTAGGTATGTGGAGCCTAGATTTAGTGTGGAGGCTAGATTTGGTGGCTTGGAGCTTGAGGGAGGTGATTCCAAGTAGATCGGAGACTTTGGCCTTGGGATTTCAACTCCCAAGAGGTAAACCCTAACTTTCCCCTTGTTAATTACTTTTATGTAGTGTAATTAGTGTTGTAGAACCTTCCTAGACCCTAAGCCTACCCGTGGAAGAAAGTTGGAACTAGTTTGGTTGAGTTTAGAGACTTTGACATTAGGTTTTGTGTCGATTTCGGGTGGAATCCGAATTTGGCCCAATTTTGGGTGATGCCCTAGGTTAGACGGAACTAGGTAGACGTTGTCGGGTGTCTAGAGGGTGAGTGCGTATCTCCGTTTGGACACGGGAAGTCGTATCGCGGAGAAACGGGCGTTTCGGGCAAAATTGGGGTTTTTCGTCGTTGCCGATTCTAAGTGCGTGCGCGTTTCTGCCACGGGCCTAGAATCGACGCGGTAGCACTTTTTCTAGGATCTAGGCATCGTTTAGAACGCGTGGGTAAATTTTTGGTCGATTACGTGTTCGTTTGGTGTGCGCTTCAGGAGGTTTTCCGAATCACGCACCACGTGTTCGTCGAAATGACCGAAAGGCCATTTCGACTTGGTTTCCTTGTTTTGGGCTTGTGCGCGCGTTGGGTTAGTATCGGGGAGTGTGTGCTAGAGTTTTCGAGTTATATTTTATATATTTTAGGGTGTTGGTGAGTGTCGGGATCGTTGGACGTGAGTGGAGCGTGTTGTTGTGTGTTGTGGTTGAGTGGTGTTTGTGTCTTTATATATATATTTATAAGTGTCTATATATATATATATATATATATATATATATATATATATATATATATATATATATATATATATATATATATATATATTTATAAGTGTCTATATATATATATATATATATATATATATATATTTATATATATATGTATGTGTGTTTATGTATATATATATATATTTATATATGTGTGTATTTATATCTATGTGTGTGTGTTGATATGTGTTAGTGTGTGTGTGTATTAGTGTTTGTGAGTGTGTTGGTGAGTGTGTTAGATTATATATAAGTGTGTATATATATATGTATTTAGTTGTGTATATATATAGATATATGTATGTTAGTGTATATATATATATATATATATATATATATATATATAGGTATATAGGAGTGTGTGTGTGTGTGTGTTTGTGAGATGGAGGGGGGCAGAAGACACAGCAAGCAGGGGCAGCAGCTGCTGCTGCACTGCAGCAGCAGCACAGCAGCAACAACAAGGGGCAGCAGCAGCAGCCATTATGCAACAGCAGCAGCGCAGCAATAACAGCGAGCAGCAGCAGCATTTTGAGCACAGGCAGCAGCAGCAGCTAGTGTACGCAGCGGGGAGCGAGGTAGCTAGGTAGTAGAGAGCTAGTTAGATAGTTAGAATAGCTAGTTAGATAGATAATTAGATAGGTAAATAGGTAAGATAGATAGTATTATAGATAGATAAGTTGTTTGATAGATAGATAGATAGATAGATAGATAGATAGATAGATAGATAGATAGATAGATAGATAGTTACCTAGATAGGTAGATAGATAGTTAGACGGGTAGATAGATAGCTAGATACTTAGATATATATCTATCTAAGATATAGATATCTATATACCTATAGTAATATATATTTATGTATAGGTAAGGTAAATGGGTATACGTATATGTATGTGGATATCTATATATATAGGTATATAAATACTTAAATATATAAATATATGGTAGATATATATATTTCCTAGCCTAGATTAATAACTAGGTGTATAATTATTAGCTAGATAGCTAATTAGAGGGGTTTGAGAGCGGTATCTCAATACCTTGAGATACCGAGGTATCTCAATACCTTGAGATATCCAAGGTATTGAGTTTCGAGCGGGGTATTTGAGCATTAGCCTAGGAAATGTCTTGGAGTGATTTTTATATGCTTATGTATATATATTTACGCGTGCTAGCATAGGTTTTAGCGGGTTTAGACGGGGTGCGTGGCCTAGGGCGAGGTATCGGATACCGAGGGTATCCCGGTATCTCGATTAGGCGAGTTTGAGAGTTTAGTAGCTTAATGAGCTCGGTTTGACCTAGAATTTCAGGGGCACCCTAGTTTGACCTAGCTTTGACCGTAATTGTCCTCGTTGACCGTAAAAGTCAACGTTTGACTAGTTTTGACCTAGAGTTGACTTTTTGGACCCAGGGTTGACTTTTTGACCCAAATTTTACCAGTTTGACCCGTTCGACCTAGAATAGCCCTAGAAGCCTGTTTTTAATTATTTTATATCAGTTTAAATGCTTAGAACCCTGTTTAATTTTGCTTTTCGTAATAGGTTCTTGCGACACCGGTCCGGATCTCGATCCTCATCAGTTGCTCAGGACATCAGGCGAGTACCTACCTCTGATAGTTTCCATTTTATGATAGCATTTATATCACCTGTTCTAGAACTGTAATACTTGATTCTGACATATTGTTACACGAGCTGGTACTAGTGGATCCCGTCATGAGATGCTATCCCCCTTACCGTGTTCAGCGGGTACTCTATCACGTGTATTTCATCATGTGCTTCGGGTATTGATTCTCATGTGCTATCATGTGCTTCTTGTGCTCTCGCCTTCATGTGCGCGAGCTACTTATCATGTACGTAGCGTGTTGTGGTTGGATCCAAGAGTATTAGTGGGGGAGGGGAGTAGGAGTTGGTTATGTGATCAAAGCCAAACAGTATTCATGTGTATGTCGGTTATGCAACTCACGTATAACGGAGTTATCGTAGTATTTTTCATGTTCAACCTAAGCCGATCACATAACGAACTTGTGCTCAAGGCACTTAGCTAGTATTCATGTTTCTCACCTGCAGTTACTTTTTTACTACTTGTATTGTTCTCCAGTTTACATTGTAGCTACTTATTATGCTCCAGCATATATTTATTTCATGTGCATCTTGTATACTTTTCTATTGCTCGTCATATACACCTTACCATGTATTTGGAGTTGCTTTCAGAGTTATGTACTTCGCTCCAGTCCTGACTGGGCATATTTTTTCCAGAGGATCCTGAGGACTATTGCCCGACGTTCTACGGGTCGGGTGTTGACGACTGTTGTGACCCCGAGATCGAGGAGGAGTGCGCCGAGGAGACGCCGTTAGCGCCATAGTTAGCTAGGTGGGTTTCCTGGGTTGTTCCCAGTGGTTTATTTTTGGATGATTGTACTTATTCTTTTGATGCTGTGAGATGTTGTAGCTATTATGGCCTTTGACTGTATATTTTGGATATTGTCTTTCTCTCTTGGTTCTATTTCTTTGTTTATATCATATCGTGCTTTTATTCTTCCCCTAGATTTTTGTGATTGAGTATTCATATATATATTGCGTGGTTGCCTCCTTTTGGAAAGGATTATTCATATATATATTGCGTAGTTGCCCTCCTTTTGGAGAGGTCATGGCAGATTTTTTCTGTGAGATATATAGATAGTTGGTTGACCTAGAACGGACCTTTACAGCGTTCTACCGCCGATTATGCGGCGTAGGCTGGACGTACCCACGGCTCATGCCCGATTTTCGGGTGCGGGTCGTGACACCTAGAAATCTTATTTCCTGCTGAAATAGTTTCATCTTAGGAGCAGAAATAACCAAACCATTTTTTATTACAAGATGTTTGAATATTTTCAAATGTTTAAAGTATTCTTCAATCGTATTGGTATCAAGTAGCCATCTGTCGCCTTCATTCTTTATGCAAAGTAATCTACTTTGACAATAATTGATTTCCATCGTCCACGTGGATTGCACCATTAGGACCGTATTATTACTAGTCTCATTCATCAGCAATGTCGTCAGCATATGCTTCTTCGTCTTCAGCATTTGCTGTAGGTTTTTGTAGAATATATTTAGATCCATATCACTATCTAGATCAGCATCTCGACAAGTATCATAAATTCTTTTGTTAGACATTTTCGAACTATCAGATGCCATAGAACAATCATTTGTATCAAATATAGACTCAAACTGAGTTCTCATGTACTGAAGATATTTCTTCTTTAATGCTTCCTCGGTCATTTGAGGATTTCTTCTTCTAAGAGAGTCTTTCAATTTTTTCAATGGACTTTCATCCATAATCTCTCTCTTTATTTGAGACTCAATACGGATCTCGTTATCCTTAATAGAATTTTGGATTGCTTTTAATTTATCCTTTTCTTCAATTCGATTCCACCATTTAACTAGAAATTTCTTAACAAGGATAGGAAAATTATTTGAATCAAATTCGCAATTAATTGTCCATTTGAAAATGTATGGTATTTCGTATTGGACAAAGAAGTACATAATACTCTCCCCTTCAAAAAGAGTGTCAGGTTTTTGACAGTAAGGGGATGATTGAGTCCAAGTAGAGAACGACTCTTGGATAGATTTGGAAAGTATTTCAAGTGTGGCACCCATTTGTAGCCACCATCTATTGAGTTATTAATACGAATAGATTGTAGTTCTACTAAAACTGTCTTAGAAAATGATGTTAAAAAATTAGTATCTAAACAAATATTTGCTAGATGGCAAACTAAATTAGCCATATTTGATTTTGATATAGAATTTATTAAAGGTAATGAGAAGATTCATCCTGATCAAGAAGATCAATAATCTTTGTTTTGACTTTAGTGTCAATATTGTCAGCCATCAAAGATTTAATTATCACTTGCTTATCTTTAAGAGTTAAAGTATTTACGGATAAACCATTCATTTCTACTATCGATTTGTAGTAGTCAATGTTATTATTTATAACGCATTTGTTACATTAACAATCAGTACTACACTCATTAACAGAGGTACTAGATTCATCATCGGATGAACTTTCTTCATAATATATATATATATATATATATATATATATATATATATATATATATATATATATATATGAGGGATCGGCATCCCCGATTTTTTGTATCCCATGTTATCAACCTTTGGATGCTTGTTTAAGTCATCTAATCTTAACCATTGGTTTGAATGGTTCAAACCAATGGTTAAGATTAGATGACTTAAACAAGATCCAACTGTTGTAAACAATGGGGATGCTTGGGGATACACAATAGGTGGGGATGTGGATCATTCATCATATATATATATGAAAAATGGGATATGAACCATTGGCCCATATTCTTAAATGAGCCATGACATGTGAACTACTACATTTACCAATGATAAATTTAATTTTAATGGTAATGCTAAAACTAAAATTTTATTAATATTAAAACTAACACTAAAATTAAAATTTACATTAAAACTAAAATTAATATTAATATTAATATTAAAAAATAATATTAACTTTAATATTAATATTAATATTAATATTAAAATTAATATCAATATCAATATTTTTTTCAAGTAACTTAATTTTTATTAGTCGATGTGGGAGTTCACATGGCATGACTCATTTAAGAATATGAGTCAATAGCTCATATCCCGTTTTTTCTTTATATATATGGGTAAACAGGATATGAGCCATAGTGCTCATTTTTCTAAATGATCCATACACATGTGGACCAATAGGAATAGAGTGTACTAGTGCACATGAGATGTAGGAATATATTCATATTGGTCCCCATGTGCATGGCTCATCTAAAAAAATGAGCACTTTGGCTCATATCCCGTTTACCATATATATATATATATATATATATATATATATATATATATATATATATATATATATATATGCACGTGCTTTGCACGTATCTTGGAGTGGATGATGTTGATGAGTTGATTTAACTTTGTTGTTTTTAATTATATAGGTTAAGAATTCAACCCTTCAAATTCCGTAGGAACATCTTAGAAGATTTAGCAAGTAGTATGAACCCTTCGATTTCCGTAATACATTAATGAATCTCTTAAATGGTTATCAGTGAAATTTATTGTAGGTATTCTTTTAATTAGTAAATATATTGAAGGGCATTTTTGGGAAGAAAACTTTCACGGTGAAGCCTACTTTTGACATTATATAGTAGAATATATATATATATATATATATATATATATATATATGGGCGGCAATTATTGCCACGGGTACGGACCGAACCGGCTAGGTGGCTCTCATAGCCTGGGTCCAGGCAAAAATAAAAAAAATTATATATATATATATATATATATATATATATATATATATATATTATGGTCCGAAGATCTACAACCAATCTCGGCCCGAAAGCTTACAAACCATGTCTGAAGGCTGTAAAAATGGCCAAAAGCCTCGCACCTCAACCGCACTGCACTGCACCAACACCACAACCGCGTCCGCAGAGCAACCGCACCTGCACCGTATCCGCACACCACCAGGGCCGCACTGCACGACACCCGCATCTAGGCCACACCGCACCACACCCATCTCCGTCGCACTTATCCAACAAAGGAATTAAAATGTACTCCCGTTGGTCGAACTAGCCTTTTGGGAGTTGCCTCTCTCTTAACCACTAGGCTAGAACTCATTGACATATATATATATATATATATATATATATATATATATATATATATATATATATATAATCTTGATTGTGGAGAAAAGTGATTTAGGATTGAATTAGATTAAATTTGAATTTAAATATAAAGATTTGGCAAAAATCTTTGTTTTGGAAATCTTTTTTTTTTCTCATACGGGTTCTGAACTTGGGTTGAAGAGGACAGGGATGGGTGAACAGTGAACTTGACTGTTCACTAGAATTGTTTTATTTTAATTTATTTTCCTTTTCTTTATCTTTTTTCTTGTTAATATTTATTTTGAAATCATTCTATTATATGTTAATTCTTTTTCTTTATAAATATTTATTATTTTCTTTTATAATTGTCTTTGTATAATCATTTTCAATATATTTTTATTTAGCTACTAAACTATATATATATATATATATCTTTATCTAATTGTATTCCTAGATTAAATACCTATTCTAATACAAATGTATCTTGTACATTGTTTATTTATTTTAATGAAAACTTTCAATAATCCTAATTATTTAATTTAAGAAAAATAAGAAAATTACACGTACAAATACGTATATCAGGAACGATGAGTGATACATCTGAGGAAAGAAACAGACTTGTAAGATATAAATATTGATAGTTTATGATTATTGATGTAAATTATTCTCAATCTATTAATGGTTTTAGTTTGTCCATACTTTTATCCTAAAATTCTACAAACGACAATCACGATTATGATATATGTGTATTTATTTGACGTATAGTTTAGGATGTTAGTTACGTACTTGATTCATTGTATTCTAGAAGCAAGACGTGACAATAAATAGCTTGAATTTGAATGTTTAGGAAACTTGATGGGTAGTTGGCCACTTCCCATGTTTGGATGACATTAGGAAGTAGAGTTGGATAAGGAACTTTGTCGGAGTGATTTGTATTGGTGTGGCATTCTTTTTCTTTTTTTTTCTTAGGATGTGGCTGGAAGTTACTAAATTATTATTTTTTTCTTACATAATTAAACTTATCAAATATTAGTTGTATATTAACTAAAAAGAAAAAGATAATATTTTGTTAACGAATATTTTCTTCTTCTTAATTTGGATAAATATTTAACATAAATAATTAGATAAATATAATGTTAATTATTATTTAAAATAATTGATTATAATATAATACTATTGGATAATTATTATAATTACTTATTATAAGGTAAGTAACTAATAATACATAATTGTTTGTATAATTTAATAAAATTATCTTGTTAATATTAAGTATTAATTTCTAATAAGCTAAATAATTAATAATAACACTTAATTATCAAATTAGCTAAATAATAATTTCTAATATGTTAAACAATTAGCTATGAATCACGAATACTAAAAAAATTCTTGGTCGGGACACATCGAAAACGCATCAAACACATCACACACCAAAATATACTAGGATATATCAAAAAATGTAGTGTGTTCATATTGTCGTGTCTTTATTGTTTAGTGATCTATTCTTATTTATGTAACATATATGTCAAATAGTTTATAATGCTTATTAATGTTAAAAAATTAAGATAATTAATAATTAAAATAAGTAATCAATAATGCACAATAGTAATATTATTTAATACATCATAATCAGTTAATAAAATATTTTATAATATTCATTATCAATACTTAAATTTTAAAAAGTTAAATAATTAATATTAATAAATAATTATCCATTTAAATAAATATTTAATTAATTATTAATATAATGCACTTTTTTTGTACTGTCGCATCCTTCATATGTAAACTCCTATAAATCTAATATAACCAAACATGTTTTTGTAACTCGAGTGTTCATCTGCAATGCGTATGCAATGGATGTGCAAAGTATTAAAGTTAGGGGACTTTCATGTACCAAAGAGGCACTTATGGAAGCAACCATGATACATACATAATGTAACCAACAAAGGCACATGTCTAAACTTGTATATAAGAATATCTCAAAATATTAATTTGTTTGGATAGACTTTCTAAAATTTTGTACTGTTTCATGAAAATAAGTTATAAATTATTTTTATGAGTATATAAATTCTAATTTTATATTTAGTTACTTTCATCTGAAAAATAGTTTTTTGAAATAAAAAATAAAAATTTTGTTTGACAATTTTTATAGAACTCCTAAAATATAGTTATAGTAAAATCATCCCATGTGCCTGACACGATACCACAACCAAAACATTTTCATGTGTCCTCAGATCCGACCCCGAGGACACGATACAACAAAATTCAAAATCCCAAATACAAAAAAATCTCAAATCCCGCAACCCCTGTCGTCGACGGGCTAGGTCGTCGTCCTCCTCGACAACGAGCTGGATCTAGGATTTCTGAAGAGACGAGCTCCACCGACCGGCCGCGTCGAGACCCACGTCAAGGTCAAGATCCACGTCGAGCTCCACCGACGGCGACGTCTGCGAAGGATTTGGGAGTGGAGGACGATGCCTCCTCTCCGACATTCCAGAAGCTCTAGGCTCTTGGATGCATGCGTCGACGAAGCCATGAGGAGCCCTCCGACTTCGAACCCGCCTCGAGTTCCTCGACGACCTTATGGTCGGAGTCAGAGGAGTCGGAGAGGGTGCCGACGGAGGAGTCGGAGGGGAGGGGAAAGGAGGCGGAAGAGAAGATGAAGGAGCAGGTAGCGGCGTCGGGTAGGGGGTCCATACAGGAGCTAGGTTAAGGACGAGAGAGATAGCAGAGGAGGTGAAGCTCGGGGAGGAAGAGGAAGAAAAAGAAAAAAAAAGTAGAGGAGAGAAACAAGAGAGTTATTTTTTTTTTTTTTTGGAGGGTATGGATGGGACCCAAGCGTAGCACAAGATTTTTTTTTTTTTTTTTTCTGAAAATAACTTTCAGCTACTTTGGAAAAGCTGGATTATAACACCTATTTTTCCAAATTATTTTTCAAAAAGTCTTTCTCAGTTGTAGGGGTGAACAAAAAACGGTTTTGAGCCAAAAATCGACCCAAACCGACTCGAAATAAAATTTTGGATCGGATTCCATAAAAACGGATCGGTTGTCAGTTTAATAAACACATATATTCAGTTTATCGGTTCGGGTCACAAATTTGTTATTCCATTTTCAACCCGAACCAAAAATCGAATTAATAAATTATAATTTTACCTCCAACTTTATATATATAGAAGAAGAAAAAAACTAAACTTTCTTTCACTTTTCTCTCTCTCTTCCCGACACTAAACCTTCTCTCTCCTCTCCTAACACTAAACCTTCTCTCTCGAGTCCTCACTAATTTCACTTGACCCAAAGGACCATAGAAGAATGCCGAGCCCCGTCGTCACGACCTCGACGTGCTCACGATGCAGCTCTCCACCATCGTCTCGACGAACATCAAGGACCTCGTCCGCCGAAGAAGGCCGTCCTGTCACGTGCATCGTCAACAACCGTTTAATCTCCCTTTTTTTTTTCTCCTCTTCCCTTCTTCATGTTTGATTTCTGTTTGCTTTAATTTGATTAAATGTTCTCTATACTTTCATAATGACCAAGATGTACATTGCACACGAATTTTGTGCAACTATTTGCTGAATTGAACTCATGATAACCCAGTTGTGAACTACATTAAAAAAAAAATTTGGTTCGATTCGGTTCTACTCGGTTTAGGTCACAGTTTAAGCCTTACAAGAACTGAACCAACCGAAAAACCGAACCGTTCTATCTGTTCGATTTTTTTGTAAACGGTTCGGTTTCCAATTTTTAAAATTGTGGTTACAAAACCGAACCGATGCTCATGCCTACTCAGTTAGAGTTGTCCAAACATAATTTTGTCACACTTTTGCTTTTAAACTCAAAAAACAGCTTTTAAAGTAACATCCAAACAAAGCCCTAAGCATCCCAGAAACACATTCCAAAAGTGTAGAAAAGAAATTCTAAATTAAGTCCACAAAAAGCACCAAATCTCAACCCAACTCATCTGCTGTGCCCTGGAGACAAATCAGCATATCTAGAACGTGATCCCGAAGGTGAGCGTGAGGCATGCCTTGCTGACGGTGAGCACGAGAGATGCCTAGGCGATGGTGATCTCGCATTACTGTGTCCCTTCACCATCATAGTGTGCCTTTCTGCATAAAAATTACCAGATATAAGTTATGCATTTATAGCACCCCCGCACCCCCCCCCCCCCCCCCCCCCCCCCCCAAAAAAAAAAAAAAAAAAAAAAAACTAAAAAAAAAAACACATTGCGCTGATATTACTTCTGTGACATCAATTTTCTATAGAGTAAAAAGATGAATGCTACTTCAGAATAATGAATGAGGCCCATTTCGTCAATGGCATTGATGTGATATTTTCTTATTAAAGTTTCCTATTAATTTAATGTGTAAAAAAGACATGGACAAGGAATTGACATTTTACAAATATATCCAAATATGATTTAATGTGAGAGTATTTGATACTAAGGGTTATTTACACTAAACTCCCATATGTTTTATGTTTATTACACGGACCTCCCTTATTTTGTAATATAATTACACTAATCTTTCCCATGTTTTATATTTTATGTAAAGGAATATTACACTAACTATCCTTATTTTAAAAATAAAAACATAAAACATAGGGGAGGTCCGTGTAGTTATTTTCCAAATAAGGGAGGTAAGTGAAATAAACATAAAACATAGGAGATAGAGAAGGTCAGTGTAAATAACCCTTGATAACAATTATACAGAGCTAGAGTGGTGCTTATATATAACTTACTTCTCATAACCATCACCAGCTTGGTTTCTATCTTCCGGAGTATGATCTGTGATTATATTCCTCCTTACGGCCTTCGGGATAATCCCTGGGAGATCTTGACCGAGCTGAGCGTCTCCTGCTAGAGGAGGCAGAATAAGCATCCCTCCGTATTGGTGCAGGAGAGTATGACCTGAAAGTTAAGCAAGTATCAAGAATATATTCCACACCACTTTAGCGCATCAATAATTTCATCTTAAAATTGTTGTGGATTAAAGTCTTTCTTTACAAACCTTGAATTATGCCGAGCATTTGAAGAAGGGCGGTCGTATGGAGAACGTGATTGGGATCTTGTACGAGACCTGGAGTGACCTGATACAAATTCATCATACCTTATGACAGATATTTTGAATAGTCTAGTGGAAATGGCTTTAGATAACAAGCAAATAGCTCAATATTTCCTGTACTTTCAAAGAAATATCCAAAAGAGAAGCAAATAAAACAAGGGATGTCAAGAGTAACATGGCTATCAGTGATACCCAATAACCCTAGAACAAGAAAACTTCCCAAGTAACAAGACCATCAACAATACCTACCCAATAACCCAATGGGTGAATCCC